>APFE031687711.1:51031-61554 GCA_000404065.3 Pinus taeda | reverse complement strand
TAATCAGTTGACCTTGTTCCTTTAGGCAGTGAAGCAACACTTTTAGGGACTTAGGAGCCCTCATTTTATGGACATTTATGATTGGGGTTGAAGTGCCCAAAAATGTCTATAACACTCACTAGAAGGGAACTTACCATTTTTATCTCAGCAGTTGGGTAATACAACTCTTGTTCTCTGATCAAATTTATTTCTAAACACTTAGACTGCCTTTTTAGCTTCTTTTAGTCTATTAGAAGCTTGGATGCAAAAAATGTTTTCTTGATAGCATTTCTAACTTCTCTAATCAAAGAGCCTCTATGAACCACATCTAATGCCTTGAGCTCATTTGTATATTTTTCATTCAAATATTTTATTATTTACTTAGATTTTGGGATATTATCTTTTAATTCATCTTTAATTCTCTTTATAACTAGCTTTTCCTTTCTAGTAGGATTTTTGTTTTGCAACAATATGAATATAGTCTTAGACTAAGCATGTTTCCTATGTAATTCCATCCTAGACTATCCATTTTTCTTCCAACAAGGAAATAGTTCCCTTCAATTTTGCTTTGAGTTTTTAATTTGTTCTTGAGAAACCTACTTTTATTGTATGAACTTATCATTTCTTTCATTTTCCAAGATAAGTCATGTCTCTTTAATATTTAACTACTCTCTTGATTTTGCTAAAGTACCCTATGTTTTTCTCAATTCAACTTGTAAGAGATTGAGATCATCTAATACTTTGGATAACTACTTTGAAGGATCTTAGGAATCTAGGTCAACTGAAATAAGGGGAACACAAACATGGTGTTTAAGGGAGTGCTCCAAATCCTCAATCTTATTTTTCAAGTTAGTGTATAATGTATTCCATCGATTGTTCTTTCTCCTTTTCTTCTTCGAAAATATTTGGTCTAGACATGTTCAGAACGTGGCATATTCAAAGTTTTCCTGAAAGACTACATTTTTGCTTTCGTATTTTCTAATATAACCTTAATTTCTTCTCTATCAGCTAGATAAATCCCCACTTTGACTATCAACTTTTTATATTCATCCAGCTGGACTTATTTAGACCTAGAATTTTCCTTTTATTACTTCAACTGACTAGTAAATTTTCAAGAAAATTTTCTATTTTAGTTATTTTTAATGCATTTTTGCTAATACCACTATAAATTATCTCTCCATCTTGTTTGTGTAGATTGATTTTGTCTCACATAGGAATTTCATTTATATCAAAAGACAAGTTTATGGATTTGTAATATGGCCCTATTGATATTAATTGAACACTGGGATGGACCAATGCCAACTTTAGTTGATGTCTTTAAAGTGCCAATACTAAAAGAAATATTGTTTGATAATATGCAGTGGAATTTTTTGACAACTGTGAGGTAATATATTTTGCTATGTTTAGGATCTTCTCTGCAATTTGTTGATAACTTTTTTGCATTATTTCTATTCAAGATGGAATATTCCCAATAGGACATTCTATCATCTCATAAGAGGTAGAGGAAGGAGTTATCCATTCTGTATTCTCTAGCTACATTTCAAAACTTGGTTTTTTTAAAGGTTGTTCCATTAATCTGATATTTATATTTTCAATATCATCTTCCTCTTAAATCTTAGCCCTCTTTTCTGCTTGTTGATCTTCCATCTCAACATTTGATTGCTTTGAGATATGGATTTTTAAGCACTTTTCTTTCATTGAAGGATTTTCAATTGTTAGTGTCAGCCTTTGAAGCCTTCCATAAGTGATCAAATATGCTCTTACAAAGTGGTCTCAGGGTGTCAAAGTCAAATTTTGTCATTTCAGTGAGTCTTCAAGTAAAATATGGTCACTAGGTATTAGGCCTAGGATTTGTTTTCAATCCTTTCAAAGTTTTCCAAATGTCGATCCATGTCACCATTCGGCTAAGTGTACCATCATTCAAAAAGTTTTCATCATCATTTCAGGTTCCAATGGGTCATTTTGCATCTTGTTCGTGCTTCAGTTGTACTTGTGGAAGGCTCATTTCCCGCTCCTAGGGTTTTGAAGGTAATTTATCTTGGATGGTCGAAATCAACAACAAAACTTGTGTCCGGATGTTTATACACCTTCCCCTATCCTTAATGTACCTTATTAAACACTTCCCGTCACTGATATCCCTCAAATTACTCATTTTCCCACAAATCCTAGTTTCTTGCTACAATTTGACAATTTTCTAGGCTAGGCTGTGTTTAGCCCTTTTGGACCCCTTCCCCTCACTCATTATTTGAAATTACACTTTCCCTTGCTTCCTAACATCCCTCCTTACTGCCCAAAATTTCTTCAAGAATTTAGAAGCCCCTTATCCCCTTCATTTCACTTCATTTCGACAAATACCCTGTTCCACATATCGGGATAGGCTTTCTTCAAACTATGTTTCTAAGAAATATAATATGGATTTTGAAAAATTTGAGAGAGGATTTTGTCCATAATTTACTGAGGAAGAAAAACCTCTTTTAGTTTTTACACAGGTTTCATGGTTTGGGAGAAATGTCAAAAATATCATTGGCCTGAGGAGGATTGATGCACTTCTAGAGTGACCTTGGGAAAATCAAGATTTCACCTAGCTGCAATGTTCAAATGAATTTCTTGATGATTTAAGTGATATCTAGATAGATATATATTTCCAATGAGCTATCATGAGCTCAATTTGGAGTTGAGGAAGACTTTCAAAAGTTGACTGCAACAACACTCTACATTTAGGCAGCCTCATTTTGCACATTTTGAGCAGTCTTGGGAGATTTTACTTTTGACAGGGAAAATCAAATCCAAATTGAAAAATTAAGGTTGTGTTAGAAATTATATTCAATAAGCTTTCCAACGAGCTATCCCACGCCCAATTTTGACACCGAGAAGGCCTTCACAAAGCGTATGCAAAAAGGTGTTGCACATCAAGGAGGCACTGGGCATCAGAGGGTCGGTGCTGCGCATCATAGAGGCATTGCGTATCAGGCATTTTTCTCCAGTGTAAATTTACACTGGCACTGCACATTAGAGAGGTGCAGTGCATTGAGTAGGTGGTGCTACGCATTGGCAAGTAATGCCTCAAAACCCTCAAATTTCACCTCTAATCACTCTCATTGCTGCATTTCACTCCTACAAGTAAGTTTTCATCGATCTTGAGCTGAAATTAGTGTTCTTCATGTTTTGTTCATGAGTTTTTCTTCTTAAAACCAAAACCCTAGCTTGCCTTCATACTTTTCATCTCATTGCAAAATTTTCACTACATTACCAAACCAACATCTTTTTCCCCTTTTCCACACTTCATTTCCCTAAATCTACCCATTAACTCCATTTTCCCTTTCCCCTTTCCCCTATTAAAATTAGCCCCTTTATCAAACCCTAAAATCCCTCCATCAAACCCTAGCTCCCATATAAACCCCACTTACCCCCATCACTATTTCCCTTTTATAAATCTCTTCATACCCATCTTCCCCTAACCTGATTATCCACCATTCATCAAACCATCCCAAGAGAGACAAACATGGAGAGGGACACTGACTATGATTTTGAGGAGGACACCCTAAGTGACAGCTCTAGGGAAAGGATCTTGTAGAAGATTGACAAAGGAAAAGGAAAGTTTACAAAGGAGGAGCTTGGTGATGATGTTGAGAGGGATTTTCAGCTTGAGGAGCATGATGATGGTGTGACACCTCATCACAATCAGGTAATTGATTTTGACAACCCATCCTTAGCTCAAATCATGCTTTTGAAAGAGCAAGAGGATCATATTCATATGTTGAATGATAAAGTGGCCAGAGCTAGATATATTATCAGCTATCTAGAGCAAGAAAACAAGTAGCTTACTGACAAACAAGAACTCATGGAGCTGCAAATCATTAAAGAAAACCGACAAAGGTCCAAGAGGGCAAAGGGCAAGTTGACATCCATTGAACAAGAAAATGACCAGGAATATTTGTTGGAGAAGCTGAATATGAACTTGGATAGGTTACTGGAGAAGGCAAACAAAGAGAAAAAATGCTCTGCCACATGGCCTACTACTACCTAACCCAGAACAAAATCTGCAATAGGCTAAATTAGGGAGAGCCTTGAGGGTCAAGAAAGAACAAGATAAAATCAAAATCTTGGCTAAAGATTCATTAGCTTAGAAAAGCACTTAATATGGTTGCTTCTTGCCAAATTTGAAGAAATTTTGAGATTTTTTTTTTTCATTTCGCAATTTTGTAATTAAAAACACAGGAATTTTCAGCTAATGCGTAGCGCCACCGGTGCTACGCATTGAGTTGGCTCAGTATTTTGAAAAATGGCTTGCATTTTTAGATTCCTCATGGAAAAAAAATTAAACCCAGAAATTTTCATGAAATTTGGAGGAGGTCTGGGTCACATAAAGGGCAAAAAACACCAAAACAATACCCTCTCTACCACTTTTTGGACCCACAAGAACCAGTCTTGGGAGAAGTGATTTTTGAAGGGGTAAATGGACTCCAAATCCAAAAATTCTAGTTTTCCTAGAAAGTAGACAGGTATATCTTTCCAACAAGCCATCTTGGACCTAATTTGGTGAAGTGGAAGGCCTTCAAACTCAGCCTTAAATTGGTGTTGCGCATCAGGCTCATGGCGTTGCGCATCAAGCAAAATTTTGCCAATTTTGCTCAAAAAATCAGATTTTTGCCTAGTTTTATACCAGTTTGACTTTTTCTTCTCTCATGGTCAAATTCATGATGTAATATGATGTAAATTAATGTACTATGATGTAAAAATGATAAAAAATTACTTAAGGAGGCAGATACATCAGTTTTAGGTGGTTTTGAGCTAAATGAATAAGTTTCCATAGTTTTAGAGGCAAGCTGTTCCACTACCTATTTTTCAGTTCCTAGTTTAGATCTTGTTGAAACAACTCCTTGACTCATGGATTTGACCCTTGATGGCTATCTCAGGTGTTTTGATGCCTATATCTTATACTTTCTTAGTCATTTGTGAAGGTTTGACACTTGTGGATGCATTGAGCTACTTTGTAAATCACTTCTGCAGTTTCACAAGGAAATGAACCAGGGTTTTGTATTATTTTGTGGGATTCTTGTGGTAATGTGTATTGGCATTGTTTTTTCCTCTATAATTTAGTTTACCTTATGTGTATATGTGCCATCATCTCTCTTTTTCTGCATACTTAAATGAATCAAGATTAAAGGGTGGAATCCATTGGTGTTTCAGTGCTCTGCCTTGGAGTTTATTTAGTTTTAAATGTTTTCTACTATTTGAAGAGGAATCATGACACTTGCATGCCCTCTCCAGCTCCTCACCAGTGTTTAGACTCATCATTACTCTCATTTCAAAGTGCTAAAACACTTTCCTACCTCACCCCACAGAAACCTCTGCAATTCTGTGTTGATTTCCTGGACCCAAAGCTGCTTTCCCCATCTGATCTAGCAACCAATCATTAAAATCAATCAAATTCCTCTGAGAAAACATACCTAGCCTAAAATTAGTTTTCATATTAGTCATCTCAAGCCTTCCTTGATATATTTTCATTGATATTGATAAGGAGAGAGCCCTCTCCGGACCTGGTAGGGCTAGCTACCAAGTTAAGTGTGGTTTGATGTTACCCTAGACCTGCCTTTCTCAACCCGAGGTAGATTTATGCCCTAACATCAATAAAAATTTCTTGCTCCCCTAAGCTTTCACTTGAAGGCTAACCCAATAGATTGTTAACACAAGATTCGACTTGCTAAATTCTCTAGTTGTGGCTTACTATTATGAATATAAGGCTCTGAGTCAACATTCACTCCTCTATTAGAGATAATATGACATGGATCATATTGCCAAGCTTCACCTTTTACAAAACTCAACCCTTTCATCATATCTTCTATCTGTTTGACAACCTCTCTAGTATTAACAACAAAGGGTCCCACAAAGTTCTCAAGTTTAAAAATGTACTCCTTATGCCTAGAGACAAAATGTATTTAATCAAGATTTGAACCTTGTCTTAAAAAATTCTAGACAGAAAATCCTCATTGCGACAAGAATGCTAGAAGGTGATAAGACTATACTTCTACTCCATATAGTTGGATCTCCGTGTAATCTTCAAAAAGGAACCAATCTCCAACTTTGGTGCTCTTATTGAGCTGTAACCATTTCCTTGGCTTAGGAAAAATTCTAGGAGGAACTTGATCATTTATAATCATAAAAACCACAAACATAAGAGAAGAAAAATAATGAGAAAAACCTTAATTTTTCTCCTTATTTCTAATTAAACTCATGCAATCAGCCATTAATTTCAATTGACCTTTTGCATCTAGAATACTTAAATTTAGATGGCTGAAATTTTCAACATGCAGATATAAATAAAGATAAACTAGAATTGAAGGATATCTAAAGCATTTGACTTTTGGAAAATGTTGAAACTAGAAATCAATTTATTGAACCAAGTTGGTGGGTATATATAGGGTAGCACCTGGTTATAACATTTAACTAAGAAAACATAAAGCTTCTTCATCCACTGCTTCAATATTTTCCTCTCCTAGAATAGAGAGAATGACAACTAGGATATGTTGAGGAATCTCAAAGAATGATGTTAAATGATAATGAGAGGTTAGTTGAGGAACTGAGATCATGAGGGTAATATCAACGTAAAAACATATTTTATTTATTAGATTGAGGTACATTTCCATAAACCTGAACCAGGGTTCCATTAGATAATGGTTGTAAATTATCAGTAGTGGGAAATTGAAGGCATTACAAATGAAATTGGGAGTAACTTGAAAACCATTCGTACCATTTCCAAAAAATACCAAAATATATTGAGAAACAAAAGAATTTCACAACCAATTGATGAATTTGAGAAATTCATAAAGAGAGGGAATAACTGCATGATACGACCTTGATTGAACCAGACATAAGAGGTCATTTGACTCATGATGGTGATGTAAATATTGTTATTGGATGGCGAGGAAGTCAAGTGATCAACAGGTGTCACAAATATATGATTCTCTATCAAATAATGGAGCGGTACCTAGTTTGTGATTGAAAAAATTAAAAATTTTCATTTTGATCTTTCTGAATATAGAGAGAAAAACTCGAGAGTAAGGAAGGGAATTTACAAATACCCGAAAAAATAAAGTACTATGTGTAGGATGGGAGACCAAGGTAGGGTAAAAAATTATCAACATATCAAAGAATTATCCAATTCAATTCCTTGAAATCCTGCAGTAAAATAAATGAACAATTGGATCAAACCCTGCTTTTTATGTTTAAGACTCTTGCAGGAGCATAGAGTTTTAACAGTCTTTGAATCACGTCAATTTGATAGGTGTATAATTATGTGGTTGAGTTAACCTGGAAGGGGGTGGTGTCTCTTAGGGGCCTCCTCCCTGGTTAAACTTTGACAAGGTGTGGGATCTTGTCTCTCATCCACTAGTTTTAGATATGCATGTGTTTGATGATTACACCACAAACATGTGTGTAATTTAAAGAGTTTAATATTTGGCAGAAAAAACACACTTTATATAGTTTGAAAGCACTATGGAACGTGGCAGTCTAGGAATGTGACATGTGGCAAGTGGTTTTTGGTATTTTTAGATAGCTAAGTGGGATAAATATGGGTGACACTTGTCACCATCTAGGAGGTACCATGTGGTGTTGATGACACATGCATGATGTCATGTAGACATGTAACCTGGACGGTTACACCCTGAGAATTTATGGTGTAGCGCACATAGAAAGGTCCGAGGTAATGAAAAATATCCTCAACTAGTATGTGATTAGTCCGCCAATGTGGCAGAGGTCCCATTGGGACATATGTCCCGAACTAGGGACTCTAAAGGTTTTAGAATACGCACAAATGGAGATTCTCTAGGATAATGAGACTCCGGAACATGACGACATATACAATTGGAGTTGGAGACCAATGGTATAAGTAGATGTGGAGAGCGATGGTCACACATGACGCACAACCCCAGAGTATAGATGCAAATGGTGTTTGAAAAGGTACATAGAGAAAGATACGAAGGCTAAGTATTGAGCTCCAAGACGTGATTCTGTGCGGGATTGTGACCTAGGGCATGAAAATATTTATAGTGCTAAATAAGCCCTCAAAGCTATAGCACAGAAGGGGCCTGTGAAAGTTATATGCGACATTTTTGGTTAGATAAATGTGGGCCTATATTTAAGGTTTAGCATGAAAAAAGTTGGTAGTTAGAATGAAAAATGGACATATTGGAGGAAAATTTAGCATATTAGTTAAATTTGGTAATGCACCAAATTTAGAAAAACCTTTGCTAAATCTTGTAACTTACTAGAATGGAGGAAAATAGTAGTTCAACTGATATTTTATTATAGATATAGGTAAGAAAAGTTAGAAGACTCAATGAAAAAATTAATAAGACTTGATAGAAGTGTGAAATAAGAAAAAGGAAATATTCATGCAAGTAGAAAAGATGAAGTTAACTAAAAGCTCAAGATGAATCACTAAGGTCAAGCAAGTGGTAGCTTTTCGATCAGGGTTTGTAGCTCCTTCTAGTAGTGGTTGGTAAAATTAAGGGGTTTGAGCTCCTTTTAGTGGTAGTTGATAAATTGGGGTTTGTACCTCCTTTCAATTATAGTTGATACGTTAGCAAGGTATCTTCCTTCTAGTTTTAGCTAGAGAAATTTGTAACAACAAGTAGAAGCTTGCCTTTGTGGAAATAATTGGAGAGATGTTTGAAGGATTTGTGTGTTATGTTTTTTCTTCTAATGATTGATTCCTATGATGTGTTTGGGCCCCATAGTCACACTATGTTGTGCTGTAATGCAGAGCCTGGGAACATCTAATTGCAAACTTAGTTTGTTGCTAAGCTAACAATTTTCAATGCATCGATCCATCTGTCATTGTATCAAATATCGCTAAATGTATTTCTATGGTTTATGGGTTTAATGTTCTAATTTTTTCATTCTTGGCCTACAATTCCAACAAGAAAACATAGATGATGCAAAGTTGTAGAAAATAACACTGTTTATTAATATTGTTCTTGTGAATGCGTTGTTATGAAATGGCTTGGTAGTTCTTCCTTGAACCTTATTGTTGTTTTATAAGTTGAGTTTAGGTTCAAGTATTATACACTTTATTTCCCCCTATAAAATGTCACAAGAAAACAAAGTAACACGAAGAACTATTGCAACCATTGGAATAGTATGTAAATCCTATTGTGTGCGTGTTTATTTCTATGTTGAATGCAATAAAACTAATTAGAATCTAACTGATATTTATTTGTTCCTTTAAAAATAATTTTCATTCAAAATTCATCATGAGTTTTCAAGAAAATATCACTACAATGCATAAGTCATAAATATCATTGCAAAACTTCTAGCTGTATTTTAATTAATTTATTCTAGATGTTTCTTGAAGGATATGTTAGCTCTAGAGCGGGTCCCTTTAGATTTGGCTATAATAGGTCTTCATTCTCTCTCTTGGCTATGTATTGAACCTTCTATCTCTTGGTCAGGCATTACGTAAGTTGGGCACTATCATGGTTGAGCTATCGATTGTGTCGATGGTCATGTTGATACTAGTGCCAATTGCTGAAGTCATGTTTGATGTGATGAAGGTCTTGAGTTAGAACTTGCCTCTATTGAGGCTTCGTGCGATATTGGTGCAAAGCCGCATTGTATATCCCGTTCATATAGGTATATTAGAGTCCTCCACTCTCTCCCATATGAAATATCACAAAACCAAGCCTTTGTGATAACTCCTTCCAAACTGGTAATGTCTTCATAGTCAATTTTTCCTCTCTCTTTGAATATATTCTTTAGCTAGAACAAAACTTCATAATGATAATTATATAATTTTATAATCTCCTTCCTGTGGAGAGTGTGATATTTTTCTTTGAAACCCTTGTGGTCTTCCTTAATTATAACCAATATTTTCATGAAGGACTCTCTGGGGAGCAAGTTCCCATCATAATCAAAGAAGGTTCGAAAATTCCTTCAGTAAATCATCTCGCATTTCCTTTTCTATTTATTACATTAGTGCTTTCATCTCTTCTCTAACCATCATCACATATTCATTTTTTCTTATTATTTGGTTGGCTCTCGTTACCCATTTAGACCTTTTAAGATTGACCTTTTCCACTTCTTCCTTAGTAACCTGGTTAAGGAAGTCGACAATTACTTCAACCTTAGAAGGGGAATATCCAATAGTATCCCCAATGACCTATATTTCTTTGCATTCTCTCCTTATGTTCTCAATCATTTCCTAAACAAATTCCAAATGATTCTTGTGTTTAAAGAGGGAATCCATACAGGTTGCTTGAATTTTTTTAATTTTGTGGAAAAACTTGTGAACAGTTTTGAAACCAACGTTTCGGACTAGCTTAGTGAGTCCATCATCAGGAAAATGAGATTTGTATTTGAGAAGAGAGAGCGTGAAATTGCAGAGCATTATTAATAGTTATTGAAAAAGATTTTTGATGTCTTCTTCTGTAGTCGGCTTACAAATGATTAATTTTAATTAATAATAATTTTGTTTATTTATTTAAATAAGTATTAATTTTATTTATTATTTGTTATTACTATTTATTTATTTGGATTTATTT
>APFE031687711.1:6684-50446 GCA_000404065.3 Pinus taeda | reverse complement strand
ATTTATTCATATTAATTATTTATTTTTTAATTTATCCCCACAATATTTTCCTAAGTGTCTTGAGAGAAGTTTTTTTAGAGTTATCTTATCTTATAAGTTCCAACTTAGTTTCCATTCTCCTAATGTGTTTCCATGCCCAAAGGAGTTATCTCTAGGTGATTTCTGACTCTTGTCCTTGATTTGGACATGGAAACTAGGACTCTTCGATGATCTATGATGTTGTAAAGAAGTCCACCTACTCACCTAAAATAAAAACAAACTTTCTTAGGTCAAATGCCACCATGAGAATATCCTAGGTGTTGATATCAGTGCCGTAATTGTAATACTTGGACCCAAATTTTACCAAATTTGGCAAATTATGGCTACATATACACAAAGGTCAAGCTGGAAGGTAACATTAGAAAGTGCAAAAATGAACCCCTGTTCTCTTTTTATACTAGTGTTGTCCCTGCTACAACATCTGTCCTACACTTAATTTTGAAGCCTTCCTTGGTCTTGGGCATTGTCATTGGACCATTGAAACTCACTCCATGTGTTTTGTTGAGGAGCATTGGTCCCCTTTGCAAGATAGGAAAAATGTTGTATTTTTGCATGTTAGTTGTCACAAAATGTGTTTAAGCTATTCTAGTGGTTTCAAGAGGTCATATTTGTGTGAATGATTTGTTCTAACCATTGTAAGCATTTGTCGAACTCATTTCCAAAGTTTCAAGCATTGTCGCACAAGTGTCATCACGATCTTCACAAAGTGTATCTTTGATATCACACTTGTCGTAAAATTGTCACACTAAGGGAAATGCATTGCTCATGTGTCTTGGATGATATATGTTGCTATGTCATCAAGTATTATAAGTGTGTGATCAAAATAAAAGTCTTATCACTGTTCATATTAGTCTCACTGATCCTGCATTTAACCATTTTATGAAAAGCTTCTTGACCAAGAAACCTAGCTTCACTCAGCTTCCATGAACTACACATTACATAGACTCAGTCCTCTAGCTGCAATATTGCCTCTTGAAATTGTGTAATGTAGAGTTACTACATCCAAGGACTGTTGCATTTCACAATTTAGTGCTTAAGCCTCAACCCTAGCTCCCATAATTGTGCAATCCATTTGTCCAGCCTAGCCTAGACTACACATTTCGTAGTCTCAGGCCTCAAGATCATCCATTGGGCCCCTAATATATGCAATTTCATAATTTCCCAGCCTCCTCAGTCTCCCGAAACTATGCAAAATGCTCACGTAGTGCTCATCCCCTTAGCTTGCCACCATAACTCCGAAAATTGCATAGTTTTCTTCCTTAGCCTAGACTAGACTACACACCAAAGAGTCTCAGGGCTAAGGGTTCACCTCTTTACTTCTTGAAATATGCAACTACATATTCAGTAATCTCATCTCCCAGTTTTTTCACTAGTTTCAGCTCAGACAATGGATTAATATGCACTGTCTTAGGTTAGGGGTTTTTTGGGTTGATGTCATCTCATCATGAGAGAATTGTAGATACATGTACCTTATCATAATATGGAGAGATGATGAAGAAGGAGATGAAGGAAATAAACATGTTGAAAGACATCTTTGTAGCTTAGTAAGAAAGTTGATTAGCCAAGAGAAAGCAAAGGGACACTAGTTTGCGATGACAACTAAATAATTGAGATCACTAAAGATTCCTTACCACCAAGCCATGTAGAGGTGGAAAGAAACGAATTCTCAAGCAGACATTCAAAACATAGCAGTAGTAGTGGCTTGATATTGCCACTTCATCAAGTAGTCCATGTCAGCAGTTTCATGTCATGAGTTGTCACATGCCACACCATTATGGTGGATTATGTAATTGATGTTTCAAAAATGTATTGTAAAGTGAAAGTTGAAAGGACATGTATGGAATACGAAGAGTCATGTAAAGTTTAAAATTCATAGAATTCAAACGGTCATGAGGGTAGATGAAGAGTCACAAGGAAGGTGAAGCATCACCTCCCCATTATTATATATACACCCTCATTGCAAGAGAAAAGGAATTTTCACCTTGGCTCCTCCCACGAGGCAATAGAGAGATAAGCTAGTTATTTTTAGGAGCAAGGGGTGGCTTCACTGCTCCACTATTGGAGCTAATGGTGTTCATTGTAGACATTTGTCTTGGAAACATTACTTAATATAAGAAGCCTTATGGGCTAGCACATTCTTCATGCATGGATTATGGATATTTGTAAGACTATTTTGTGAATGTTTTTAATTCATGTTTTCTTTCATCTACGCTAAAGTGGTTGAAATATTTTGATTATTTTGGTACTCATCATATTTATAATGTGTTGTAATTTATATTATTGTTGTCGCATCCTCGTGGAATATTCCGTTGGATATTAGACAAATCTCCCTCATTGCATTGGTTTCAATGACTGTAGCATCTTTGTGGACTATTCCTCTTGATTTTGTACAGATCCTTCTTGTTCATTTGTGTCTCAACTAGGGTGGTAATACTACCTATCTCTTAGAGGATCACTTCTCCTCCCCTCCACAGTGAAAAAACTTTGAAACACATATGGTCAAACACTCACCAGGCACACCCCCTTGCTTTTTGAATGCGTATCTTCACTCCTCTCTTTTGATGACAGTTAGATCCAAGGCATATCTTTAGGATAATTGACAACCTGGCCATATTCTAGATGGGTCTCCTGTTCCAATCGGTGTGATGTCTAAGACAACATATCGGGGAGACCCATTGAATATTGGCGGGTCCAGCGCTGTGAACATTTATGTATAATCTTAAATGTTCACCTCCATAAACTGGGATTGTAGCATAACACATGTTCATTTTTAGACTTCCCCCTAACTTAGCACGAAAATATCTTGACAATAATATTCCAAATTTTGGTGGAATATCTGTAACAATAATGTCCAAGACTATACTCTTAATAGGAATTTGAGCAAATGTTACAACTAAATCCTTAATTAATCTGAGGCAATCTAATTTCTTGGAATCAAAAGTATATAGATCATGATATGGTCTATTGATTTTTAATTGAATTTGATCCATAATTAGTTTAGGAATTAGATTATGGTAAGCAGAAAAATCTAACATGATATTATATAAAAAGGTAATCATGAATTTTCAAGGTGAAATAAAAAGGAGCTACATTTTTGTCAATCAAAATTGAGGTTTTTCATCCTGTAAACTAATGATATCCCTTTCTACATCAACACTTGAAGATTGAATTCATTTAGAGACTTTATGGTTATAACCTAGATTTTTGGAGAGTTCAGATAATGGTATTGGAATTTTAACTCCCTCTACCTTTTTTCAACATTAAAAATAGTTGGAACAATTTTTTCAGAAGTATTATGTTCTTGTAATTGATTTTGTGGTTGAATTGATGATGTTTACATTTCAGTCGAGTTTACTTGATTTTCATCAAAGTTAACCTCTTTTACTAGTCTACTAGGTCCTGGTCTTGGTCTAAGGTCCTACCTTCTACTTAATTCAACAATGAGGAATTTAGAAAAAGCTTCATACTTGGAAATTTTAGAATTTTCTTGATTTTGAATCAGAGAATGATCTTGACCGATTGAAATAATAACATTATGTGATGATGAATCTTAAAATAATTGATATCATTTGTATTGGTAGGAACAATTTTTTTAGGATCTTGATCATCAACCATTAGGGGAGGTTGCATGCACTGATTAGTGTTTGGTCTTTGCGAAATTTGAGGTTGAAAAGATATATATTGAACTTGTGGTATGTTTTCAACTTGTTGGGTTATTCTAGCTTGAGTTTCCATTCTTGAGATTATGTTAGACAAATTACTATGTAGAGAGGTTATTTCATCAATTTTATGTTCTTTATCTTTAGTTTTTAATGATGGGCTACCTTGTTGTCTCATTTTCATTCTCTTTTTATCCTTTCCTGCTTTAAATCAAAGTTTAGCATATGCTAATCTATTAGCTTCAACTTCAATTCAATTAGTTTACATGTCTGCTAAATTTTTGGATTTTCTCTCCCTAAGCAATACAACAAAGTCATGTTCAAATGCTTTGGAAAACCTAACTTTAGAAGCAGTCACTAGAGGTTTGCAATTTGGGGCATCTTGTTATAAATCTTATTGAATATCTTAATGAAATCAACTACAAGTTCAATAGGGTTCCTTTTCAAGTCTTCAAATTCTGTTAATTACTAAACAACATCCTTTTCCATTCCCCATTGATTTTTGAAAATGTTGACTAGTTCAGCCCATGAATTAATTGAATTAGCTGGAATTCTCTGAACCATATTCTAACAATTCCTTCAAATGGTTGAACAAAAATTCCTGTGTAGACATCTTCATGCTCAATATTCATGTTATCAAAAAAATCTAGAAATGCAACTAAGTGATCTTCAACAGATGCCCCTATCTCTCTATTAAATCTAGATAAAAGTTTTAAATATCCATCAAGAAAAGCATGAAGTTGGGTTGTTGGTGGAAGGACTAAGGTTGCATAATGTGTTGCTAAAATTGGTTGAATACTAGCCATTTGATGTTGTTATGGAGTTATCTTTTTAGGATAAACAACTTTACTAGGAGAAGGGGGTAATAAAGGTTTGGGTTTCTCAAAGAACTGAGGGTTAATAACTAACTTTTGAACTTCAGGTAAAACCTTTTCAGGACTCTAAAGCTAATGATTAGTATAAATACTAAGTTCCTCTTCAGATTTGGTATAATTGGATGAATAAGTATGCGTAAAATAATATTGTTGAGTCAAATAATAGCATTATAATTTGATTAAACATAAACCATCAACTCAGGCAGGTAAGCTTGTGAGATGCATGCAAAGTATATGCAGGCCTAATATTGTAAGTGATGATTAATCTAACTAACCAACCATACAAAACCAATGACTCTTTTCTGCATCATTCAAATAGCATCAAAGACTATAGAGTGGATCAAACTTCCCTATATAGCTTTAAGATTTCTGATGATTATTAGGAAAATATATGAAAATCAACTTACAAAAAATTCAGAAATTCAATCAACATGAGAAATCAAATATTCATTAACTGAATTCCACATATAAATAGAAAAATAATTTATTTCATCCAGTGTTGCTGATATATTATAAAGAGTACATTAGCTGTAAAAATGAATTATTGCAACATAACAGAAATAAAATGAATAAAAACTAAACTATGGGAGTTGTGAGAAAAGGGGGCCCTCCCTTACTCACAACCCCTTCAAATTAGAAGAGCTTGCTCACTGCAATGGAAAGAACATATATCTTTATATTAATATGAAAATAAAGTCGAACACAATCTTAGACATAGTCAGTGTTGAAGCCAACCCAACACTATAACAACCCTATCATCAAAACTATGACATAATTTATACATTTACAAAGCCCATATATGGCTCGAAATAAAGGAGACTGCTAATCTAAGCCATCGGCTAATAGATTTGTTACAATATATCGTTTTTAGCCATACTGGGTCCAATCCATGACTGAAAGCATGGATTAGATGAAACTCGTTACATGGGTGTAGTTGTTCCTCCAAATGGCCAGTGAGAGAAGACTTCTGAATCTGGGCGATGTTGTTGGCAGATTTGAGAAGGCCAATAGGATAACAACCACACGTGATATATTCACCGCAAAACCCATGTTCCCAGTGGACTTAGATATTCATGGAATATGGCTAACCATAATGTTGCTGCAGGAAATCCACCTAGTTATAGGAAATCGTCGACTGCAGGAAATTAAGAGTGTTTGTAGGAAATACGATTGCACAGTTGTCTGCAGGAATTATGGGCCTATTTCCGAATCAAAGCAAATCTGCACAGGAACTCGAGATTAGTTGGCATGGTAATAAAATAACGAACATCTAGCTAAGGAATACTCAAAGTTAAGGTAAAAGATGCTTTTTAGTATTAATTTTCATACCTTCAACCTACTACACCCTTTTGGCAAAAACACAAGCATTATAACCAAGATAGGCATAGTAGAGGATAAAGATAATCAAAATGTGAGAGGGAAAGTATAGGAAAAAGGTGTCAAAACTGGGCAAAACCAAACCCCAACATCTCCCCCACACCTAACTCCTTGCATGCCCCTTATGCAAGAAAAATTGTTGAGTCTCCCCCCAAAAAAAGAATAAGGAAATCATTCCTTATTCTAAACTTCATTTACTGTAGCCAACTAATCTACTACCTTCGCCAACTGGTTCAACTGGTTACCGTTGGATTCTACAGGAATTTGAACCTTGTACATTTCGTTCTTCTTTTTCAGATGGTAGATCTTAGCTTGCTTATTTTTCATAATTCGAGCTATTTTCTGGACCCATTCCTCATGATCCTTCTAGTATGCAGGCTGTTCTCCTTCAGGGTCTCATTTTCCTTTCTCAGAGATCTCTCCAAAATAGTGAGATCGTTGATTATTTCTTCCAATTCCTACAGAGATCATCTTTTTTGAGGGGTTACATCCCCTCCCTGATGTCCTTGGAGAGATTGAGGGGACTCAAGGTCCTCCTATGCTTGCTGTT
Source organism: Pinus taeda (assembly GCA_000404065.3). Lineage (NCBI taxonomy): Eukaryota > Viridiplantae > Streptophyta > Pinopsida > Pinales > Pinaceae > Pinus > Pinus taeda. The sequence continues at coordinate 43,946 of APFE031687711.1, read as the reverse complement.
CCTCTTCTGTGTTATTCCCTCTTCCATGCAACGAGGAGTCCTGGAAGGACTTCACTTCCTTATCAATAAACTCAACTAACTCAATATTCTCTTGACCTTTGGGTGGGCCGTGGTGTTTTTACTTCTTCTTATCCTGTGTCTCAGACAATACTTCTGCATCCACAATATCTTTTATTGCCAGCTGAACAACTTGGCTTCTGGTAAATCATTTTGCCAAGGTGGAAGTACCATTCTTCGACTTGGGATTTTGGCCCACAATATCCCCTGTCACCACCACCTCCTCGTCTTTTTTTGCTTCCTTGATCTGTGGCTTGAGGGTTTGAGGCTTCTTCTTCTTCTTTGGCTTTTCTTCGGGTTTCTTCTCAGTGGGCTTTAGAGAGTCGAGGCCATCCATATTTTCCTTATTTACCAGTGGCTTCTGAGTCTGTGACTTTTTCTTCAATTTTTATGCTGTAGACTCTGAAGGGTCAAAGTTTTTCTCCTCTTCTTTCCCTTTTATTTGTAGCCCATGTATCCACGACTTTTTCCTCGGGTTATTTGACAGTGCTTCCTCCATAGAATATGAGGAATGAGAATCGTCATTCTCTGCAAAATAGTTTTCAGCCAAGAACTCCTCCCATGTCCGCTTTTTCTCTTTCAAGACCTCCACCAAGATCATGTTCACCAGCCCATGCTATTAGAGGTCTTCCTCTAAATTGACCCCCCTTTCCTTGGCAGTCGTCAACATCTTCATGAGAAACATCCTCAAGTAATAGGGAAAATTTAACGGTTTGTCATGGAAATGGGCGAGGAGCTGAATATGAAACATGAATGCAAGTCCAAAGTGACCTTCACACGTGATGTACTTCTGCAGGAAAAATAACAAGTTCCAGTGCTTACTCTTCATGAACTCCTACAAGATTCCCTTGGTCTAGTCGGGGTCTGAATTCTCCCTGTGGAGGAAGGGTGAACATAAAATTTTGTTGAAACATTGACTCTTGAACCAATGTTCTCCCAACTGTGAAATCCCATATGCTCGTGCTACCAAACCGTCGGTCAACCTGAATTGAACATCCCCAACTTGAGCCTTATCACCGTTCAGGTTTAGGGCGAAATATTTTGTCACCTCAGAGTTGTGGTCATTGAATCGCTGGAAAAATGGTGGCCACCCTACTCTTTCCAATCTCACCTTGTAGCGAGGGTCGACCTCCAGTAATTTAGGCCCCTGCAGCTCAAAGCAGACAGTTGCACATACTTTCTTCATGGTGAAAGACTCGAAGACAAGGCGTATGCAATTCTTTGGAAATATCAGCTTAAGCTTGTAACAGACTCGTGCGACAAGGGAGGGCTTATTATAGAAGGTGATTACAAAGAATGAGATTTTTGAAAGATGGGTCATGATCATGATTGTCATCATGATCTAACTTGCAGGAAGATATGGGAAGTGTGTATAATGGTTGTGTCAGAATCATGGTGATCAGGCGAGGAGACAGAGTTATAATATACCGGAATACGATTGCATTTTCCACAAGGGTGACCATAGCCCAAAAATCATACAAATAATTAAAAATAAAGCATTAATTACCCTTTACCTCAAGTGTCCCGTTGTTGACTGTACTTTACCTTATACCTTCCAATGGTCTAGTACTTCAGATGACGCATGCATGTCCTTGAGATGATAACCCACCTAATAATTAAATCAGATATATGATTTCACAAATCATGACCTTGACTAGTATTAAAGATTTTTCAGTACTTTTAAATAATTTTAAATTAATGCTCTGTCTATGATTTTTGTTTTGTTTTTTCAGAAAACCAGGGTGCCGCTGCAGGAAATGGAACCGGGACTACTGATTGTCTTCTCCAGGAAATGGAACCACACTGCTGAATCTTCCAGAAAATTGAGCTGTGACTTTCGAAACTTCTGCAGGAATTTAGACCATGACTTGCGGAGATTCTGCAAGAAATAAGACCATGACTTGCAGAGCTTCTGCAGGAAATTGAACCAACAACTAACACTTCTCCATTGCTTGTGTACAATCCACTACACATGAATAAAAGGTGCTGATGTCGAATTTGCAATGAACTCATTGGATTACTAGCCATTGAGATCATCTGTTAACCAATGCGAGGCCCATAACCTTTAATGAGAGTGAGAAACAAGGTACCTTGATGCATCCTATTGGGTGTGAATTAATGTGCTGATGTCGAACCTCCCTGTTGGATCCAATAGTCAAGGAGCCATAGTGATTCCCCATTTCTGCTGGTGAGATAACCTGTCATTGGGGCATACAAGCTTCAAGGCATCAAAAGGCTCTGATCTTTCACCCAGATAAATTACTGATGTCGATGGGCCAATATTATTGGAAGAAGGGCCTTAAGAAATTCCACATCTGTCCAACAAAAAAAATTTAGATTTATATGAAAACAAAATTTTATTAAGAGAACATACTGACCTGTAATTTTAATGAGCCAAGGGCAATCTATCCTCACTAGATTTCATTTTTAAAGAGTCTGAAATACTTGGAAAAGAAGACTCCAGGGGGTTCCTTTTCCATAATTAGTTCATTGGCCCCGAAAAAACGAATAAACCTATACCCAATAGACATTCCTCTCATGTTTTACCGAGCACCAGGAGGAACAAAGTGAGCTCATTGTGTCAACAGGAAATCAAGAAGAGATAGTGGAAGGAATGGTCCCTTCTCTCACCATCTCTAACTCTCTTTTCTTCACAATTTCTTCCACAAATTCCTCCTTAGATTGGGTTTTTTTTTATATAACTTGAGTTTTTTCCCATTCACCAAGAAGGTAACATTCCCATCATCAATGGTTTTAACCCAAACAGATCCATTATCAAATACTTTCTCAATTTCATAGGGGCCCAACCAATGTGTGTTAAATTTTCCTTTAAAGTTCTTAAATTTAGAATCATACAATAATGCCCAGTATCCCTCTTTGAGCTGCTTCTTTTTAATGTATCTGTCGTGCCATTTAGCCCGTTGTTGTTGAATCAAGTCAGTATGCTAAAAAACATCCTGCCTAATTTCATCCAACTCATTGTGCTGCGGGATTCTATGCTGCTGAGCTTCATCACGGTTTATTCCCAAATCTACTGCCATTTTAAAAGTTTTGATCTAAAATTCAATGGGAAATAAAACTTGCTTTCGATACACCAATTCATATGGAGAAATGCCTGTGGTATTTCTCCATGTAATCTAGTAGGCCCACAACTCTTCAAGAAGTCGGTCAGACCAATCCTTCTTATGTAATTTCACCATCGTGGTAAGGATTGTCTCCAACACCTTATTTTTTGATTCCACCTACCCATTGGCCTATGGATGGAAGGAGGTGGACTTACAGTGAGTAATTTGATATTTTTGTACAATTCCCTGCATAAGCTTTGATACAAACTGAGTACCTTGATCAATGACTATTTCTCTAGGTAACCCAAATCTTACAAAAATATCAGAAAAAGGAAAGTCTACCACTGCTTTCTCTATTTCTCTAGGTAATGCTTTTGCCTCCACCCACTTCGTAACATAATCAATACAAAATAAAATATACTTCTTACCTTTGGACATAGGGTTGATGGGACTTACAAAATCAAGAGGCCACCTCTCAAAAGGTTCTATAAGAACCTGTGGCTGGAAATGCTTCTCATTTGATTGTACAAGCTGCCCCATTCTCTAGCAGCTATCACACTTCCAAACATATTCCCTTGCATCCTTGAAAATACTTGGCCAATATTAACCTACTCGAAGGATTTTGTAAGCTGTATGCTTGTTACAAAATTTCCTCCACATAATTCATCGTGACAGGCTCTCAAAATGTCATAGAACTCATCTTCCAGGACACACCTGTGGATAATTAAATCAAGTACAGTGAAAAAAATATCTGCTCTAATCCAAGAGTAATCAATACTTTTTCTAATAATTCTCTTTTTTTGACTAGATGAAAAATAAGGAGGAAAATTTCATGTAGTAAGGTAAGTAGCCATGTCTACAAAACAAGGTGTTTTAATAGAAATAACAAACAATTTTTCGTCAGGAAAGCTATCATTAACATTAACATGAACAATTTTTTGTCAGGAAAGCTATCCTTTATAGGCCTATCCAATACCGTCATGTCAAATTCCTGCAGCAACAAAAGCCACCTAGTAATCCTACCATTAGTAACTGGTTTATTCATGAGATATTGAATGACAGAGTGATCAGTGTGTACAAAAACTTCATAGCCCGTGATGTAATGTCTAAACTTAGTAATAGCATAAATCACAACAAGGAATTCTTTTTCAGTTACCATATAATTTAGTTTTGCAGGAGTTAAGTTTTTACTAACATAGTAAATAGCATGGGTTACCGGATATTCCTTTTGTCCCAATACTGCTGCTATGGCTGAATCAAAGGCATCAGTGGAAACATGGAAAGGAAATTTCCAATCTGGGCCCCTCAATACCAGTGTTGAAGAAATTTTTTTCTTGAGTGTATCAAATGTAGCTTGACAGTCATCATCCCAATGAAATTTAGCTTCTTTAGTCAACAATTCAAATAATGGAGAGGCTACTTTTGTAAAATTTTCAACAAACCTTCTATAGTATCCTACATTCCCAAGAAAAAGTCAGACTCCCTTCTAATTGGTTGGAGAGGGTAACTTTGCAATGACTTCAATATTTTATGGATCAACTTTAATTCTAAGGACGCCCACTGGAATGTGGCTGGTGCATTGCATAGACCAAATGGCAGTACCCTATATGAATAGGTGCCCTAGGGACATGTGAATGTAGTCTTTTCATAGTCTTCTGGAGCTATCCTAATGTGATTGTACCTGCTGAACCCATCTAGGAAGGAAAAACACTCACTTGGTCTATAAAAGGCAAGGGAAAATGATCTTTAAATGTGGCCTTGTTTAGTTCCCTGTAATCTACACACACTTGCCATTTACAATTCTTTTTGGGGACAATAACGAACAGAGGTACCCACTAGTTATTTAAGATAGGATAGATGAACCCTACATTTAACAATTTATGCAATTCATCTTTCACAATTTCCCTTAAAGCGAGGTTCATCCTCCTTTGTGGATGTCTCACGAGCTTGGCTTTCTCTTCTATATAAATACGATGAATGCATGTGTCTAGGTGAATGCCTCTCATATCTGCATATTCCCAAGCAAAATTATCTAAATTGTTTTTCAATGTTTGAATTCACCTTTTATCCTGTTCAGGGGTTAAGGCTGAATTAATATTCAAAGGTTTTTCAGGAAAAACTTCAACCACCTTACTCCGCCATTCAGTCATGGAATATGCAGGAAATACAGGTAATAAGACTGAATGTAATTTTGTTGCTGTAGTATATTCATGAAAGTCCTGCAGATTAGTAATGAGATCTAAATTATGACTAGATTTACCTCCTTCCTATGGCAGAAAATCAAGATTAGAAATACAACAATTTATCAAATTTTCTTTTGAATTTTCTTTAAGGCTCATGGCTTGGGAAATTATCAAAACTCATGGGGCATATTCCGAATCATTCTCTTCTTCTTCAACCCAATGTGTATTTTCTGATCTCAAGAGATTTTGAGTGGGGGGGGATACAAATTAATGTGCTTTGTCTTAGTCTCATGAGTGATGGTCAGATTTCCAGACCTACATCCTATATAAACATATGTCGTGGCTAACTACGGTCTCCCCAAGATCAAAGGATTCCCTCCTAAGTTAGTTTTGGGTTGAAGAACATAAAAATCTATAGGGTACTTCCAGTAATCTAATGAGATGACAATGTCTTCTAATACCCCCTCTGGCTTTACCTTAGACTTGTCTGCTAATTCTAGCATGGTAGTAGTAGGAAATAAGTCAGAGGCTCCTATTCTAGATAAGGTCTCGACAGTCATCACATTAATGGTTGCACCTAAATCAATTAAAGTATTTTTTATAGGTTTTCCATTGATAAAGGTGGTAACCATGGGGATTCCAAAGTCTGCATAATTTTCAGTAATAAATCTGGTAGACATTAAACTTGCAAGCTTTCCACCTACTTGAATTGTAGAGAGTTCTTTCTTTTGTCTTCCTGGTCTCTTGGTACATAGCTCCCTTATTATTTTAGCATAGATTGGGATATCTTTAATTGCTTGCAGCAATGGGATCTTAATGCACACATTTCTCAATTCAGACACAAGATCAAACTCAGGCTATTTTAGTCTCATTTCCAACCTCCTTGGAAAAGGAGGTTGGATTGTATGGGATGAGGAAGGTTATTGCGGCCTTGAAGTAGGTTTTTCTACTGGTTCAGGTGTGGTTTCAACTTCAGGAGTTTCTAGAGAGTCTTCCTTGACAATCTCTTCAATTCTTCCGGGATGATTCACCACTTTTCCTGACCTCAGCTGGATTTCCTGCAATAACAGGAAATTCCTATAAAATAAGAACAAAAATTTCCTGCAGTGACTGTGGTACAATACAGTAGGTAGGAAAAGTGGGATAGGTGACCAATCCAATATTGTGAACAGATTTGATGGTTTTATTATTGGGGTTAGACATTAGCTGGGCATGAAGTTGCGTAGGATGAGGTTGATTTGGTAGGGTAGGAAACTGAAGCTACTGCCATTGAGGTTGAATCATTTGCTGTTGTGTAGGCTATGGAGGACAAAAGTTTTGAGAAGGAAAATTCTAAGTGGTAGGGTAAGAAAAGTTCCATTGACAAGGCTATTGTGGAGGCTAGGTTTTCTAGAGAATTGGAATATTCCACATCTGATTTTGATTATAAGGAACTTGAAAATGCAACTGAGGCATACTTGCAACACGTGGTTGCCATGGTCTTTGAGGTGCCATTGCATAAAGTGCATTGACAACTCCTTGATTGGCTAGATATGCTGCTTTGATTTTAGGAAATGATGTGCATTTATCAGTAGAGTGTTCTTCTTCACAGATTCAGCATATCTCTATGCTATCTGTAGGAAATTCCCTCAAGGCATGCTTCTTCTTGCATTTTGAACAGAACATGGCCAAGAATTTTTCTAGTTCCTCATGTTTTTCCTGTTTCTTCTTAACTTGCAAAACATCCAATTGAGAAGCTAATGTGCTAAGAATATCAGTCTTAAAAGTTTCAAATAAATTACCCATTTCAGTTCTAGTTACTCCAGCTCCAACCATTGACTTGACAAGCCTGGAAGTAGTATCTCTTGTTCCTCCTCCAACTTTTGAATTCCCTCTCAAATATCGATGACATATCTCACATACTTCATTATAGCCCAACTTTGATATGTCACCTCCTCCCATCAGATTCAAAATATCTAGAGATTCTGGTTTGATTACTCTAAGAAAAATTGTTCTTTTAGTATCCTTGGTCAGTTGATTCATTTTAGACCTCTACAAATTATACTAAAATATCTCCACTAAGTCCTCAAGGTTCTCCCCCTCCTTTTGAATCATGCCAAAAATCTCTTCTCTGAGGCCCCTAGTCTTGCAATAATCTTGAAACTTTCTCAAGAATACCTTTTTCATTTCCTCCCAAGTTGTAATGGAGTTTTAAGCCAACCCCATGAACCATTTGAGAGTCACATTCTTCAACGTTGCGGGAAACAAATTCAGCTTCTGATCATTGGAAGAATAGTCCTAGCTCCTGCATAACACATTGAATTCTAATAAAAAAGGCATCATGATCTTCACTCGGAACCCCATGAAAGTTAGATAACGCTGAAGGAGGAATATTCTTCATTTGAGTTGCTCCACCAGCCTCCCTGATAGGGAATTTGAATGAGACCAGTTCTTCTTCCTTATCATTGTATCCATCTATGTGACCAATCCCTTCTTCATGGGCCATTATGGACCAAAATGAAGTGGGGGATTTGTAGACTGCAGATCTTGCAGAATCAATGGGTTGGATTTATGGTTCTCGAATAGGATTTCCAAGGAATTTCTTTTCAGGATGAATAGTGAGCAGATATGTTATTTTTCTTGTGAAAAGAGATTCAAAATGGGCACAACAGAATATTTTCCTGCAAAAGCTACTACAGTAGAAGTATGAATATTTTTTGGGCTCTTTTCTAGACCATAGACCTCGTGACCGGACTCTTCTTCTCTTGCTACCTTATTTCTTGTAGACTTATTTTTCCTTGCCAATGTATTAGTAAATGAGGTGGTGCTCACACCACTACAAAAGCCATCTGTAGATGTTGGACCCAATCATCTACTATGAAAATAAATTCAAAATAAAATACTTACCAAACAATTAGGACACAACTTTGGCGAATTTCTGACCTCCTTCGGTGCGTGGGATTTTCCCTTTGTCTTACCACTTCGACTCGCCTAGTCCTAAAAAATTCCAAACAATGCATGTAATAAAAAACACTTCAGTATTATCCCTTTAGCACCTCCCCGACAATGACACCAAAATGTTGAGTCAAATTATAGCATTATAATTTGATTAAACATAAGTCATCAACTTGGGCAGGTAAGATTGTGAGATGTATGCAAAGTATATGCATTCCTAATACTGTAAGTGCTGATTAATCTAACTAACCAACCATACAAAACCAATGACTCTTTCTTGCATCAATCATTTAGAAACAAAGAAAATAGAGTGGATCAAACTTCCCTCTACAACTCTTAAGATTGTTGATGATGATTAGGCGAAGATATGAAAATCAACTTACAACAAATTCAGAAATTCAATCAACATGAGAAATCAAATCTTCATTAACTGAATTCCACTTTTAAACAAAAAGCTAATTCATTTCATCCAGTTCTACTAATATATTAGGAAGAGTACATTAGCTGTAGAAATGAATTATTGCTACATAACAGAAATAAAATGCATAAAAACTAAACTATGGGACCTGTGAGAAAAGGGGGCCTTCCCTTACTCACAACCCCTTCAAATTAGAAGAGATTGCTCACTGCACTGGACAAAACATATATCTTTATATTAATATGAAAATACGCTCTAGTACAACCTAATACACAGTCAGTGCTGAAACCAACCCAACACTCTAACAACCCATATCATCAAAATTAGGACATAATTTATACATTTACAAAGCCTGTATATGGCTCGAAATAAAGGAGACTGCTAATCTAAGCCATCAGCTAACATATCTATTACAATATATCATTTTTAGCCATACTGGGTCTAATCCACGACTGAAGGCATGCATTAGACAAAAATGGTTACATGGCTGTAACTGTTCCTCCAAATGGCCAACGAGAGAAGACTTCTGAATCTGGGTAGTGTTGTTGGCAGATCTGAGAAGGCCAATAGGATAGCAACCATATGTGATATATTCCCCGCAAAACCCATGTTCTCATTGGACTTAGATATTCATGGAATATGGGTAACCACCGATGTTGTTGTAGGAAATCTGTGCAGTTACAGAAATCCGCAACTACTAGAAATCCAAAGTGTTTGCAGGAAATACGATCACATAGTTGTCTGCAGGAATTATGGGTCTGTTTCAGAATCAAAGAAAATCTTCACAAGAACTTGATATTAGTTGGCATGGTAATAAAATAACGAACGACTAGCTAAGGAATACTCAAAGTTAAGGTAAAAGACGTGTTTTAGTATTAATTTACATACCTTCAGCCTACAACACCCTTTTGGAAAAAAATGCAAGTATTATAACCAAGATGGGCATAGTAGGTGTTAAAGATAGTCAAAATGTGAGAGGGAAAGTATTGGAAAAAGGTGTCAAAATTGGCAAAACCAAGCCCCAACAAATATTTAAAAGGAACTAGTTTAAAATTAGAAAGAGAAAGTTTAGGATCTTCTTCACTGTCAAAAGGTTTCGAATGGGAATAAGGAAGTTCAAAATCCTAAAGTTGATGAACTAAAAGTGTATTTTGAAGATCTACTCCTCTAGAAAGGAGTTCTAAAACTTTTGGAGGAAGGTTTGATAATTCAACAAGCATCAAAGTTTACTGTAAACGGTCATATTGTGAGGGTACTTCAGATAGAACAGAGGCAGAAGCAACAAGAGAGGATTTTAACCTACATTTAATATATGAAATTGTAACTAATCTTTCTAGATCTAGTGAAGGATAGAAAATCTTTGGATCTTACTAAGATCTGGTATGCCTGTGTGAAGGCAGATTTAATATGTAGAGTCACCAGGTGAAGGATTTTAGCCTATTGACTTCTTATTCATTGTTAAGAGGTAGGTATGATCTTTGGCCCAAGGAAACAAACTTCAATCTCTGTTCCCTGACAATGTCACCAATCTAAAGATGTCCTTCGTAGACAATTATAGGTCGAGGAACTATGCCAAAGCATCTAAAGTAAGTTTTTTTGTTTTTTTTTTTAAATGGATGACCAATGCTTTAAAATTTAAAATAGATGTGAAGTCTAAGTATTTATGAGAAAATAGAAGGGTTGATTCTTCATTCTTACTATAATTAAGCTTTAAAAATGATTTGGAAAGCAGAATTTAAGAAGATATATAATTCCTTAAACATTCATATTGAATATCTAATTTGTTATATACAATAGAGACATATAGAAGTTTTCTATAGCCAAAAAATACATGTCAAAGAGATGACAAAAGGAAATAATTAAAATATTTAGAGGGATTAACTGAGACAAACAGTTTCAGTTAGTTAATCTATTTTAATCATGATAGCTTTGCAGGGGCTTTCATGGGGATTGACATTCAATTTAATCTTACCCAAACTTCTATGTTACCTTGAACATGTGCAGAGAAAATAAAAAATAGAAACATAATTGAATAACCAGAAGAACTCATAGAGATACACAAGTTGCTCAGAATGAATCCATAATCCTTCTATTAACTTCAGAAGTAGCTTAGAAAATTACAAGCATGCCATTGGTTCATCACAAGGGCTCAACCCTTGTTCCTTTGAATTACAAAATACTTATAGAGTTCGACTCAAAATATATGAACTTGAATTAAAATTTATTACAAAATATAATATCATCCAAAATAATTAGGATATTACAAAAATGGTACTGAAAAACAATCAATCTGAACTAATTTGAACACCCTGCACAAATTTTGAGGGTTGTTGTTTGATGACTGTAGCTAGATATCTGATTTTTTGTTCATTTCTCCTTTCAATCTGTTGTATGCTCCTAAAATTTAGCATTAATTTCTATTCGATGAGCTCACATAATTTATCCCATCTCTTTTCATGAGGGATAGAAAAATTTAACAACTTTCTATATAACTCATCAACTTCAGTATATTTTTTAAAAGTAGACCTAGTTAGAAACAAATGCTTAATTTAATGTTGAATTAATAAGTCATAACTTAAACCTTCGATGAAAGCTTTGCCAGTTATGATTCCTATGATTTTGAGAAACTTAGTCTTTTCCACTGCTATCTCATGTAACCTGTGTTGATAATCTTCAAGTGGAATCAATTTTCCATCTGTACCCTACAAAAATGGGAGTCATTTCTGATGTAGAGCATTGAATTTTCTGTGAATTTTTTTGATTTGAACCTCTAAGTTCTGACAATTATTCTCAAGTTGTAACATCAAATTCCTCTTGGTTAAAACTTTTCTTACCTCCAAGACAACTTCAGTTATGTCTTCAATCCCGAATTCTTCAAGCTCATCCTTTGTTTTGGAGTTTAAAACTTTAATTATTCTTGAGGCATCTCCTAGTTTGTGGTCTAGGTCTTGTTCTATTTTTTTTACTTCTTCTTTTGATCTCTGTAATAAATATTCTTGTTCAAAAATAATTTCAATGGAAGGCCATAACTCATTCATTGATGCTTTAATATCAAATTTCTAGATATTTTCTTTGGCACGAGCAATAGGTTTTGCAATCAATGATTCATTCTCATAAATTTCTAATTTTTGAGTTAACTTATAATTCTTTTGAATCTTCGCCAAATATGCATTATCAAATTTTATTTTCTGTTCTTGAATATTGTGGAGTTTCATCTTAAGTTTCTCAATTTCTTGATCTTTCAAAGATAAGTCTCCCATGGCCTTTGACAATTGCTTTGCTGAATCAATAGACTATGTTCCTACTGTGATATTCATTGCTATAGATGTCCATGTTTTTGAAGTACCTTCTGTAGAAGGTGTCACTATAGGAATGGAAGCTATAATACTAAGCTACTGCTCTCTTTATTTCAAGTGTATTTCCATGTCAGCTTCCATCTTCTGAATTTTGACATTTTGTTCGACTATCAACTTGAATATATTTTCCTTTTCCTTTTCTAGTTGACCTACTTCCTTAGCATGTGGATTCTCTATAGTTGGAAGTTTAAATTGCTTCTTGCATGATTGAATGTCAACATTTTTATTCTTTATCATCTCTTATGCTGCTTTGATACCACTAGGATCATATCCTAGTTTGATCACCAAATCTTCAAGTGCTTTGTTTTTGGTATCTTTAGCTAAGGATGATATCCTCTCTATTTTTAACAGTGTGAATATTATTTAAGGAAGCTTGCAGCTTAGAGGATGCCATGGCTAAACTTGTCAAAGTAGAATATATCATTTCACCTCCTTGTTTATGAAGGACAATGTGATCAATTACGCGAATTTTCTTAATATCAAAAGAAAATATGGATGTTTTTATAATCTTTTGCACTTTTAGGGACCAGAACCTTAGGTTCTAAGAAGGATAATTGAAATTGTCCCTTTTTCAGTATTAAGTGTAGACAAAATTCTATGCTGGTTAGTCGAAGATTGTTTCCAAAATTTAGAATAAGTAGAGGCCTTTAATGCTTCATTCTTCTTTTTTATTTATCTATATCTAGCAAAAATATTTTGTTGTATTGTATCTTGAGAGACAGATGACATAGCATAATCTATTGTGATCTCTTCAATTTGTGGAAATGAATTAGTAGGAAACCTGGCAGCACTACTATAGCCTACTCTTGTGAATTATTTCCTTCTAAGGACTCTTCACTAGTGTTTGTTTTCTTTCTCCTTTTGAAGACTGTGAAAGTTGTAGCTTGAGATTTTGAGTTTTTTTGGTTTCTTTCTCTTGGGGAACTGGACTTGTGAAGTTGTTTGACTAACAATTTGTTCCTCGACTTCCTATAATGTATTTTGCTACGTTCTTCTTGATTTTCATATTGTTCTATCTTTGGCCTGGTTGTATGTGAATAAGGTGTTGTTTTTTGCTCAACACTCAACCTTTAAATAATTCACAAGGGATCATAGGACCAAGTAAAACTCAACTTGAATTTCATCTACCTTAACATATTATCAACCTCCTTTGTTGTTTCTCTATTATTAACAATGAAATGGTCAATATGTGCCTTCAACTTGAATTCTTATTTTTTCTTCCTGTATACGAAATGCAAATCATCCATATTCATGATTTTCCTAATGTATTCAAAGGAAAAGATCCTTATTAGCACAAACACTGGTAACTTGTAGGGAGGGAGTTCACAACCATATACTCTTATCTCTGCATAATTTTGGTAAAGGTATCAGTCTCAAACTTTATCTTGCTCAGTAAGTTGTAGAATTATTTTTATTTCAGGCGAAATACTTGGTATTACATCCTTGCTAAGAAGACATAAGGGCGTATGCAAAAACTAGTTTACATAGTCACTGAAGGAATACTCTTTTGTGTTCTTCCTTACCAAGGAAGTCCAATGAATAATTGATTGAGGCTTTCCTTATGCATATAACTTCGGCAATGGGAATTAAAAATTTTCTTCTTGATGAAATAAAAGCAAATATATAAGAACTGATTGATGTTCGAATGATTCTTTCGAAGAAATTTTTATAAATTGATCATGAATAATATCTAATAGAAACTGGATACAATTAAAAGTCAATGAAATCTTATTACCCACAGAGAAAAATGAAAAAAATCCTAGTATCACTTCATCTACCCACAAATCATTATGATAACCTAACAAGTAGGCGACCATGGAAACGTTGGTTTCATAAATTGTTCACAGGTTTTTCCACAAACATAAAAGACCATGGAAATAACCTGCCTTGACATTTATGGAAAAAAATGAAGAGGAATAGGGTGGTTAAGTTCTAGGTAATTCAGTGTTTTAAGGTAGGAATGACTCAAAAATACGAGATCGCTGGGGAAATGTAAGTTTTTGATAGATCACCATGAGGGAATGAGTAGAAAAGGGGTGAAAAGGATCTTGGAAAAGGATTGTAGTTCTTGGCATATGGATTCAGGTGTGATGGTGAATAAAACTTCACTGTTTTTGGAAATTACATCCATTTGACTGGGAAGATACCTGAGATGGCACCAGGTGACAAATTTTGGGAAGAAATGATTTTGGGGAAAGGAAAATTGGGGAAAGAAATAATCCCATATATTTAATTCATCACTAACATCTTGGAATTTCTAGTTTTCCCAATTGTGAGTTCATACAGATTGAACTCACACCGGGTCTTTGAGATTTTATATTGGGTATTGACGAGAGGGAGCTTGTCTAGGTTAATGAAATAGGGTAATGTAGGGATTTATACAACTACTTTAGATTTTCCTTTCTGAGAGGACATTATAAACAACAAATTATCAGTTAGGATGGTGAATTACCAGGCTATTGATGATCACTAGCATAAGAATATGGTTGTGAATTTCTCGAAATTTTGGGTCGCACTTGTGCTGTTGAGTATACAAGGTAATACGATTTTTAAAATAGGAGATTTAAAAATAGATGCTGGTGAGAATGATTTAATTATCTATCAATCATATAGTCATTTGGAGGGAGAAAATAGGAGAATGACAAGTGGCATCATATGAGCGAGAGTGGGAGTGAAGGCATGAAGGAAAGGTGGTTTTCAGGGGGGTAGGAAGTTAATGGTATTGATGTGGGGGGTCTCAAAATTTATGTTGGGCTGCCATGTATGGTTGGGCGATATTGAAGAATCTCCATTTCATAACCCACTCCCTCTCCTTCATTAACCTTCGAAAGTGCGGCGGGGGGGGGGGGGGGGATTATCCTCTTCCCTTTGATCCGGGTGGGGATGATATTTTCCATTGATTTCCAATTGAAAATTATTGCTAATCGAAAAAACTGCCATATCAAATTTATTTATAAATAAATAACCCTTCAGAAAACAATAAAGGATTAAAATAATAATAAAAACAAAAGAATGTGACATTTTAACTAGCGCTCCAACTTAGGGACATGCATCTATTTATTTTTTTCATATATATTTTTGTGAAATCTCTTTTTGTTTTCTTTCTTTTGATTTTTTATTTATTTCTTTTTCTGATTTTTTTTTCATTTATTTTTTTCTTTTCTCCTTTTTTTTTTTTTCTCTCTTTTTTAGCATAAAATGAAAAGTGGAAAACAAAATAGGGTAAAACTGAGTTACAAAATCAACTCCATCGAGGGATTGCTTCCCCTTGTGGGATAAAGAGAACTTGTAGATCCATGTGCCTTCTCCTCGGGCTATGGAGTCTTTGCTGTGAAAAAAAAATTGATGCTAAATTTAAAGAAAACCAGAAATTTACAATGAATATGGTTGCATGCATTTAATAGTGAATACAATGTTTGAGGTATTTCCCATTAACTGGCAATGAATAATATTATACGTCCAAGTTGCACAGAATGAATGTATTGTTGCCCTTTATTTTTTTAATACTGAAAGGTCCCAACCACAAATGATCAAACTTGTCATGCTTGCCTCTTTCCTCTCTTCTAGCATCTGATCTTAGAACCAAATATCCTTGTATAAAATATATTTCTCTAACCTTCATGTAAAACAAAATTTTCATTTTGTTTCGATATTAATGAAGTTGGTGCTAAACTTCATCTCTGTCTTGGTTTAGATCAATAATCTGATTGATTCTCCTTGAAAAATCATCAACTTCTTCATATGATTGCTACAAAAATTTCATGACTGGAAATGCTATCTGTTTAGGGGAAATTGCCTCAGTTCCATATACAAGGTTGAAAGAGGATTTGCTAGTATATCTTTTGGGTGATACTCTATTTTCCCAAACTGCATATTTGAGATGACTATCCCAACTTATTTTTTGATATGAAAATACTTTCTTAATAACCTTAACCGTAGTTTTATTTGATGATTCTGCTAACCCATTACCTTGTGGGTAACATGGTGTAGAATGATGCAATGCAATCTAATATTTATGACAAAATTCTATTATTTTAATTCTGCTAAAAGGCTGTGCATTATCTGTAACTTTTTGTTTTGGGCAACCAAATCTAGACAATACATTTTCTTCAATGAATCTCATGACTACTGTATCATTTGCATTATTAACATGGATTTCTTATACCCACTTGGTGAAGTAATAAATGCTAGTTAATATCCATCTATGTTGGTTTCTGGAAGCTAGAACTATTTTACTTATGAAATCTAATCCCCATTGTAAGAAAAGAGCTTCATCTAAAACTGGAACAAGGGGAAGTGCTGGCAGCCTCTATTTTTAAGAGAATATCTCACATGAGATACATCTCCTCACCTTTCCTCTAACTTGTGAAAAAGTTTTTGGGCCAAGAGAAACCTTCCCTCAAAATTTTACGTGCAGTTTCCTTCCATGCATAGTGTCCTTCTCAAATACCTTCATGAAGCTGTTGAATTAATCCTTCAGTTTCACTTTCAGTTGAACATAATGAAAGGATATTCAAAGGATGCTTCTAATATAGATTGGAATTTATGATACAATACTTCATGGCTTTGATTCTAAGAGATCTGGATTGATTCTTTGTGAATTCAGGAGGGTACTCTAAATCTTGAAGATAATGCACTATGTCTTTATATCGATATGAAAGTAAATTTCTTTTTATCAATATGTAAAGGAAGAGGAACAAGATCTGAACTAGAAGAAGGTTCTTGTGGATTCTTCTCGCCTAAAATATGAGATGGTTCTTGTGTGTTGTTCTCACTTGAAATTTGAGAAGGTTCTTGTGGGTTTTTCTCACCTGAAATATGAGAGGGTCTTGTTGATTCTTCTCACCTGAAATCTGAGAGCGTTCTTATGGGTTATTCTCACTTGAAATATACATGATGGTGTTGATACTAAGTATCTTACAATTTGATTCAACCAAAATTTTAGCTAAACTTTGTCCTTTCACGAATTTGGTAAGTCTTATATCTAGATCAAAATCAAGTATTTTAGCAAGCCATCTTCCCCTCTTTCCATCTGTATCAGGTTATGGTAGAACTATTTTTACTGCAGTGGTGGGGACATAAGCAATTATATGTAAGACATAAATCCTAAATTCTTTTACAGCTTGTACAAGGGCATAGGCTGGTTTCTATATGATGTCATATCTCAGTTAAACATTCCTCGTGACCTTACTGAAAAAGGAAATTGGTTGCCCATATCCATCATCATTCCTTTGTAGTAAAAAAACTGTTATGGTAGTATCTGAGGCAAAGGAGAAGATACTAAAGCATTTTGAGTAATCTGGACTAGATAATACTGTGGCTTCTAAAATGTCCTTCTTGATACGTGAAAAATAATATCTAGCCTATACTGTCCATTTGAATTCATGGTCCTTTTTAAGCATATCAGTTATATCTTTCACAATCTCAGCATAATTTAGTATAAATCTTCTTAAGAAATTGATTTCCTAAAAAATATTGAATTTCCTTCTTGTTTCTAGGTAAACTAATTCCCTGAACTGTTGACTCTTTTTAGATCAATGAAAACTCTTTCCTTTGAAATTATATGTCCCAATAACATTTCTTCTTTCATTGCAAAAGTGAATTTTTGGGATTAAGAGAAATCCCATACTTACTGCATCTTTCAAAAACTTTCCTCAAGTGTTTTAAATGTTAATCATTAGAATCGGAAAATATAGTTAAATCATCAAGATAAATGGCAATAAATTTATTTATCTTACCAACAAATGTGAGATCCATTTCTCTTTGAAATGTTTCTCCAACATTGATTACAACAAATGCAATCTTGGTATACATAAATGTACCCCATGGAGTCGTAAATATTGTCTTTTCTCCGTCTTTTGTACTAACCAGAATCTGGTTATATCTAGAAAATCCACCTAACATTGAAATCATATTTGAATCTAATATTCTCTAAAGTAATTGGTCCATTTTTGGTAATGAATAATTATCCTTTAAAGTATTTTTTTCATATTCCTAGAGTCAACACACAGTCTTATTTCACCATTTTTCTTCCTAATACATACTAGATTGGATATCCATTCAAAATATCTTAAGGGAACACTTTTTTTGCATCCAATAGAATTTTTATTTCTTTGTCAATAATTGGAAGAAAGACTGGATTTATTCTTCTTAATTTATATTGAAATGGTTTAGCTTCTGGCTTGAGAGGAGTTTTATGCCCAATAAGGTTGTGTCATAGGTTTTCAATTCTTCATATGAACATGAAAATACATCTCTATAATGTTTTAAAATATTGACATATTTGTCTTTGATTCCTTGAGGCAACAATGATGAGATTTTAGTGTTTATGATTTCTTCAGAAGTACCAATATTACAGTCTTGAACATCTTCTTGTTGTGAATTTAGCAATGAATTTTTGAGACATCATTATGATCAAACAATTTTTCAAGGGGAACTAATCCTTTTGGAATATAGTTATTTGATAACTGAATGATATCATGATCAACAATTTTCTATTTAAAATGTGAATCTTTATCATCCTCATTTGATTTTATTTCATCAATATGTTCTTCTTCAACATGTAAAGAAGAAAATTCATCTATTGTTTGTAAAAAGAATTTTAACTGTTCATTGATCTGAGTTGACTCCACTCCCAATTTAACCAAGATCTTTTACTTTCATGATGTGATTAGGATTGCATTTAAAATATCATAATTGAACATATATGCAGGTTGTAATGAATAAGGAACATGACAATCATCAACAACATAAAATAACAAGATGTTGATAATGGAGTTCATCTAGGAGGGACTATGTCTTCGGGCCTCGGTGTCAAGATGGTGTAGCCTGTTGCATTAAGTGTTATCAATAGTGATGATGTTCATAGGTAATTATGTCACTATCATACAAGGAAAATGCCCTCATGCAGGAGTGGCTCCAAGAGAGGTTCCACTGCCGGAACTCTCATTAAAAAAGGACTCCTATTAGTATGACCTAAACTCATGGAGGATGATAATGAGCATCTCGCCAACATGGCATAAAAGGGATCTCAATGCAAACATACATGGCGACACATGAGTATCCCATCAACATAACAACAAAGGGATCTTAAACAAAACATGAGGAATCATGAAAACAAGTACAACCCATAGATGATTCTGTATCACATCAAGTAGAATCATGAAACAAGTAAGAAAAAAGATCTCACATCAAACATAAAACAGGGATCTATGCAGCACAATGCATCTCATAGCAAAAATAAGTACATGAACATAATGAATATACCTCACATCCTGGGCCAACTGAAGAAAAGGATGTAAAACTGTTGAAGTTAGCCATACCATCAATCTCGAGGCGTCGAATCGCATGGAATGACTGCTCACACATGAATGCTGACGCCTACACTCCACTTTGAAAAGTGGTTGAAAAATAGAATGATCAAATATAAAATATAATTGCACCATCATATTTGTGGCATCGAATAGTGTAAAACCAACTATCAAATTTCTGAATTCTGAGAAAGTGAAAATCTGGGGCTTGATTAATCTTTTAGAGCCCCCCTAGATTCCTCAAAGATTCCCACCTCTGGGTGATCTGAAGATATTTTGCTCATATCAAAATTTTGACTGCACCATTAGGTTCGTGTTGCCAAGAAGTATATGATTGACATAAATTTTGTCCAATTTAGACATTGCAAAATTTTTTCCCTCTTGGAAAATTGGCTCAATCATGGTTCCACCTGCAAAAATTAATAAAAAATTACATGTCTCGAAAACCATGCCCAAGGTAGACCCATCTATATTTCCATGCCTACGTTCTGTTGTTTTACACCACCATTCCATCCTCAAATCCGTCGTTCCGTTCTGGTGCTTCCTCCTCCCTCATGCAAATGAAAAAAAGGGTTGAATATTAAAAGGTGGGCATAACTATCAAGGTTGAGCCCTGTGGCCCAACGGTGGCAGACTTGTTTAGGAGGGCGGAGGTTGTAGTTTCAAACCCCCGCCCCTCCAAAATAGTGTGATTAATTTTGGCGCGTTACATTATTTTTTTGGATGGCGCATTAATAAAGTTTGGTGTGACGTTAAATGGGACGCCACATGGTGGTGGGCCAGCCCATGCGGTTGGCACGGGTTCGATACTTGCCGACTCCATCGGAGGTGGCCTGTCCACCCTGTATTAACATGTAATATGGGAGTTGGTTGGAGGGCTTGGTGGGGTAATGGTGGCCAAGCCATATTTAAATTTAAATTATGTTGTGAGGTTGAGGGAGGGCCGACAGGGGTCATGGCCCGTCGTCCCATAATTAAAATTTGTTTTTTTAATTAGGGTTTTGGGATCTAATGGAGGTGGCGGGGGTCATGGCCTGCTATCTAATATATATATTATATATATTATATATATTATATATAAATATATATATTATATATTATATATTATATATCTATATATATATTATATATATATCTTATATAATATATATATATATATAATAAGATAGATATATATATTTGTTTTTTTTAACAACTAATATTCGTTTTTAAATATTTCGAAAATAAGGGATATTGGGCAATTTAACAAGGTCACAACTTCACCCATTTTCAGGAGCCAGATTCCATGCTTGAGTTTCGGTCAATTTGTAGGACACTTAAACCTAAGCCCACAGTCCAACTTTGACCAAAAATTTTATTGGTTTGTTCTCCCTCATACGAGCTCAGATTGACAAACCATTCACACTGTTGCGATCAGGACAACAATATCTATGCTCTGGTCCTAGTTCAAAAGAATTCTAATCACTTTGATTTTTGAGCTTCCATAAGCCCTCTTTGTCCTGTGCGTGTCCCTCGAGCCACCTGGATCAATCCTCCCCACTAAGGAGCTTTTGGTCTTCCAAAATCATGAAAAATAATTTTCAACTTCTCTGTACCTTGTCTACATCACAAGTGTCTTGAAAACATCCCGCTTCCATCTCCTTCACCTTTGTTATTCAGAGCCTTAAGTGACGAGCTGATACCTGCAACCTCTACAACCTGTCCTACATTATTTTTCAAATTAAATTCTTGTCTTACATAACCAACCAATGACCCAAGCATCCCATAATTGCCACAAGTTTATAACACATACTTGATGGTCAAGTTTACATCAAAATGAAAAAAATGCCCCAGTTACAAAACAAGGCCAACATATCATTGTCGCTTCAACAAGTGATGGAAAACACATCATCAATGCAACAATGATTTACAAAGATAAGACCAACCACTATTTTTGATTTGATAAGTGATGGAAACATGACATCACTTTCATAGTTTATCATGTAATTCAAAATAAGACCAGACAACATTGTTTCTTAACAAGTGATGGAAAACACACCATCACTTTTACATTTTAAAATGCAACAAATGATTTTAAAAAACATGACCATGACAAGCTAACATATCTAGAAACCATTTTTCACTTATCGTTGTGAATGGGTCATCCTTATGTGGTAGTTTTGCTTGTCAAACAATTGTTTCACCTGGTTCATGCACTAACGCTTTGTCTTTTAGGAGTTGCTCTGGATGGAGCCTCCAACAAGTGGCTATTTGATGGCCACCTTTGTTGCAATGACTGCAATATATCTTCTTCCTCCGAACTGCTTACCATGTTTCTTTACCTTCTCTTGAGAGGGTCTTTCATGCCTCCTCCTTTTGTGTGCTGCTATTCTTTTCCAACACTTAGAAAAGGTATGGTTATGTAATCCACAAAAGGTACATATTTTTCAATGCCATGTTTTACATTCATATTTAACAACATGATTATAGTCAAAATTAACATTTGAAGATCGAAACTGGTTATACCTTTCCTTGCCATCTGGGGTGCCATTATGGTGATAAGAGTTTGCCATAGCTCTCTCCCTACAATGGCCACTTCCATGGGATGATGGTGATGTGTTCCCATCATTCTCTTTCCTTGATGATTTCGATGATATTTCAGAAGAATTTGACACCTTTGAGCATTCTCCTTCAGTGTATCCCAAGCCTCCAAATCAAGGTCTCTGCTTAACCTTCAATGGTTGAGTTATGCCTTGGTTATTAACACCACATTCTTTTTCCTCCTCGTGCCTCATCTTGGTAAGGAGCCTCATGTTTTCCCCTACAATTGGTATCTCCACATATCCAATAGAAATCATACTATGCAAAGATGAAACAGAAAGGAAATCAACCTCTTTTACCTTCTCTGTGGATTTGGAAATAATTGATGAGAGCTTCACATAATTTATTGTTATTGGTTCACTAGCTGTCTCAGTGCATTCCCCAACTTCCTTTCTGACATACCCAAGTCCTATCTGATGGGGTAATTCTTCTACTTTGATGGGGTTGAAAATGCCTTGGCCATTAATGCCCAAGCCTTCTCCTTCATACCCAATTCTCTTCAACATTTTGGAGTCAATCCCTGTGGTATGATTTTCAAAAACAACGAAATCATCATCAAGAAATATACATGAATATGGAGAATTGGTTTTTACTTCATATGGGTCATGCTGCAACTTTTCCAAGGCCTCATTCTTAGCTTGCAACTATTGTAGCAAACTCAACTTTTCCTCTTTCGCTTCATGTAGAAGAATATTCAATTCAACATTTTTTATTTGAAGATTCTGTTTGTTGTGCTTTAGTGATTTCAGAGCCTCTTCTGTGCCTTGCAACTGAAGCTGTGATCGCTCCTTTTCCTCTATCTCTTTTTGTAGAGCTTCATACATTATTTCCACCATTTTGGAAATTTTGAGCATGGTCTTGTACATCACTTTTTCATCCTTTGTCGCTGCACGTTCTATTGTTCACACTTTCAATTCACATCCACGCAAAGAGCACCTTGATACCAAACTTGATCCGAGTTGACTCAATCCCGGATTTAACCACGATCTTTTACTTTCGTGATGTGATTAGGATTGAATTTAAAATAGCATAATTGAACATATATGCATGTTGTAAAGAAGAAGGAACATGAAAATCATCAACAACATAAAATAACAAGACGTTGATAACAGAGTTCGTCCAGGAGAGACTACATCTTCGAGCCCCAGTGTCAAGATAGTGTAGGCCGCTGCATTAAGTGTTGTTAATAGCGATGATTTACATAGGTAGGGATGTCACTATCATACAAGGAAAATTCCCTCACACAGGAGTGGCTCCAAGAGAGGTTCTGCTGTAGGAACTCTCATTCAAAAAGGACTCCTATTAGTATGACCTAAACTCATGCATGATGATAATGAGCATCCTACCAACATGGTATAAAAGGGATCTCAATGCAAACATACATGGCGACACATGAGTATCCCATCAACATAACAACAAAGGGATATCAAACAAAACATGACGAATCATGACAACAAGTACATCCCACAAATTATTCCACATCACTTCAAGCAGGAATGATGAAACAAGTAAGAAAACAAGATCCCACATCAAACATCAAACAAGGATCTATGCAGCACAATGCATCTCATAGAAAAAATAAGTACATGAACATAATGCATATACCTCACATCCTGGGGCCATGTGAAGAAAAGGATGTCAAACTGCTGAAGCTGGCTGTACCATCAATCTTGTGGTGTCGAATCGCATGGAATGACTGCTCACACATGAATGCTGACACCTACACTCCACTTTGAAAAGTGGTCAAAAATAGAATGATCAAATACAAATTCTGATTGCACCATTAGATTTGTGGCATTGAATAGTGTAAAATCAACTGTCAAATTTCTGAATTCTGGGAAAGTGAAAATATGGAGCTTAAGGAATCTTTTAGATTCCCCCTAGATTCTCAAGGATTCCCTCCTCCGGGTCATATGAAGATCTTCTGCTAAGATCAAAATTCTGATTACACCATCAGGTTCATGTCACAGAGAGGTGTAATATCGACATAAAGTTTGTCTAATTTGGACATTGCAAAATTTTCGCCCTCTTGCAAAATTGACTCCATCATGGTTCCACTTGTGCTTTTCTAGAATCATGGTTCCACCTGCAAAAATTAATAAAAAATTACATGTCTTGAAAACATGCCCAAGGTGGACCCCTCTGTGCTGCCATACCTCTTTTCTGTTGTTCTACACCATCATTTCGTCCTCAAATATGTCATTTCGTTCGAGTGCTTCCTCTTCCCTTGTGCAAATGAAACAAAGGGTTAAGTATTAAAAGGTGGGTGGAGGTATCATGGTTGAGCCTCGTGGCCCAATGGTGGCAAAGTCGTTTAGGAGGGTGGAGGTTGCGGTTTCAAACACCCGCCCCACCAAAATAGTGTGATTAATATTGGCGGTTACATTTTTTTTTTGGATGGCATGTTAATAAAGTTTGGTGTGATGTTAAATGGCGCTGCCGCATGGTGGTGGGCCAGCCCATGTGGCTGGTGCAGGTTTGATACCCGTCGTTTTCTCATTAAACTCAAGGCATATAATGGTTGGGTGTTGGGGTGTGGGCCGAGTCCACTGGAGGTGGCCCGCCCACCTCGTATTAACTTTTAATATGGAGTTGGTTGGAGGGCTTGGCGGGGTAATGGCCATCGAGCCATATTTAAATTTAAATTATGTTGTGAGGGTTGAGGGAGGGTTGGCGGGGGTCATGGCCTATTGGCCCATAATTAAAGTTTGATTTTTAATTAGAGTTTTTGGATCCGACAGAGATGGCGGGGGTCATGGCCTGCCACCTAATATGTATATATATATATATATATATATATATATATATATATATTATTTTTTTATAACTAATAGTCATTTTTAAATATTTAAAAAATAAGGGATATTGGGCAATTTAACGAGCCCACAATTTCGCTCATTTTTGGGAGCCAGATTCCATGCTCAGGACTCGGTCAATTTGTAGGACACTTAAACCTGGCCCATAGTCTAACTTTGACCAAAACTTTGACTGGCTCATTCTCCTTCATACGAGCTCAGATCGATGAACCATTCGCATCGTTGCAATCAGGATGACAAGATCTACACTCTAGTCCTAGTTCAAAAGCATTATGATCACTTTGATTTTTGAGCTTCCATAAGCCCTCTTTGTCCAGTGTGTGTCCCTGGAGCCACCTAGATCATTCAGTGTCTTCAAAAACCTACCAGTGTTTGATATTATTAGGAATGGAAGGTTTGTATTTTACTTCAATTTGATAGTGCAATTGGAGAGGATCAGGTATTTTGAAAGAACTAGTAGAAATTGCCAAAGCATCAACATGAATATTTTCTTCTCTTGGGATTGATGTGATATTTAAGGCTTGAAAACAATTATTTGCACAATCCAAAACTTCATTCCTATATGCTCTAAGCCTAGGATGCTTAGCTTGATAAAGGTTTCTAATTTGTTTTTCAATCAACTTTGAATCACCATATACTACCAGGTTTTCAGCTTTGAGATTCTTAGCTAACTCCAATCCTAAAATTAGGGCTTCATGTTTTGCCACATTGTTTATGACTTCAAAGTCTAATTTAAAATATTGGGTTATGTTTTTATTATTAGGAGAGATGAGTACAATTCCAACCCCAAACCCCATCTTTGGAGAATGCCCCATCAAAATACATTTTCCAAATGTCAGTGTTTAGAAGTTGAGGAGTATTGATAGTTTCTTCAATGCCAATTTGAGGATTTGGAAGATCATTAGTAGCCAAAGTAAAGAATCCAATGTCTTGATCAGTTTCATAAATGGGATGATTAATTGCTTTATTTTCTTTACAAACTGCATTGATGAATCTTACTTCTCTATATAGCCTTAAATGTTCACCTCCATAAATTGGGATTATAGCATAAGACATGTCCATTTGCATAATTCCCCCTAAATTGGAACAACAAGATATTGACAGTAACATTCCAAATTTTTGGGAAATATCTGTAACAACAATGTCCAAGACTATAATCTTCACATGGATCTAACCAAGTGTTACAACTAAATCCTTAATTAATCCGAGGTAAAGTACTTTCTTGGAATCAAAAGTATACAGATCATGATATGGTTTAGTGATTCGTAATTGAAGTTGATCCATGATTACTTTATGAATTAGATTATGAGAATCACCAGAATCTAACATGAAATTATATAAAAGGTAATCATGAATTTTGAAGGTTATATAAAAACGAGGTACACTTTCATCAATCATATCTAAATTAGGACGAAAAACAACTTGAGGTTTTTCATCCTGTAAACTAATGATATCTCCCTCTACATCAACACTTGAAGATTGAATCCATTTAGAGACTTGATGCTTATAAACTGGATTTTTGGAGAGTTTAGATAATGGAATTGAAATTTTAACTATCTCTAACTCTTTTTCAACATTAAAAATAATTCGAACAAATTTTTCCGAATTATTCTATTCTTGTAACTGATTTTGTGGTTGAATTGATGATGTTTGTGTTTTAGCTGATTTTACTTGAGGTTCATCAAATGTAACCCTTTTGACTAGTGTACCAGATCTTGTTCTCGGGCTAAGGCTATACCTTCTATTTAATTCAACAATGAGGAATTCAGAAAAATCTTGATACTTGGAAATTTGAGAATTTCTTTTTATTTTTTATTTTGAATTAGAGATTGATCTTGTCTGATTGGAACAGTAACATTGATGGATCTTCAAAATAATTGATATCATTTGTATTGATATTAACAATTTATTTATGATCTTGATCATCAATAATTAGGGGAGGTTGAATTTATTGATCAGTGTTTGGTCTCTGCCAAATTTTAGGTTGAAAAGATCTTCTATATTGAACTTGTGGTCTCTTTTCAACTTGTTGGGTTATTCTAGGTTGAGTTTCCATTCTTGAGATTCTATTAGACAAATTTCTATGTAGAGAGGTTATTTCATTAATTTTGTGTTCTTCTTCTTTAGTTTTTTATGATGAGGCACTTTCTTCTCTAACTTTCATTCTCTTTTCAACCTTTTCAACTTTAGCTTTCATTTTAGTAGATGTTGATTTATTAGCTTCAACTTCAATTGCATTAGATTGCATGTTTACTAAAGTTTCAGATTTTCTCTCCCTAAAAATTACAACAAAGTCATCTTCAAATTCTTTGGAAAACCTAACCTTAGCAGCAGTCGTTGGAAATTTTTATCTATGGGCATCTTGTTATAAACTTTATTGAATCTCTTAATGAATTTGACTATAGGTTCGCCAGGGTTCCTTTTCAAGTCTTCTAAACAACATCCTTTTTGATTTCCCATTGATTTTTGAAAATGTTGACTAGTTCATCCCATGAATTAATGGAATTATCTTGAAGTTGTCTAAACCATATTCTAGCATTTCCTTCAAGTGATTGAACAAAAAGTCTTGTGTAGACATATTCATGCTCATTATTCATGTTATTAGAAAAATGTAGAAATGCAGCTAAGTGATCTTCAATAGATGACTCTCTCTCTCCCCATTAAATCTAGGTAAATATTTTAAATACCCTTTAGGAAAAGCATGAAGTTGGGCTATTGCTGGAAGGACTATGGCCGCATAATGTGCTGCAAAAATTGGTTCAATACCACCCATTTGATGTTGTGATGGAGTTATATTTTTAGGAGAAACAACTTTACTAGAAGAAGGGGATAATAAAGGTTTGGGTTTCTGGAAGAATTGAGGATTAATAACCAACTTCTGAACTTCAGGTAAAACCTTTTCAGGATCCTCAAAATCTAGAGGATTAGTATAAATACTAAGTTCCTCATCAGATTTAGTAGAAGTGGATGGATAAATATGTACAAAAGAAGACTTAAAATCAGAAAGAGATAGTTTAGGATCTTCTTCACTGTCAGAAGGTTCCAAATGTGAATAAGGAAGTTCAAAAGCCTTGAGTTGATGAACTAAAAGTCCAGTTTGAATATCTACTCCTCTAGAAAGGAGTTCTAAAAATTTTCGAGGAAGGTCTGATAATTCAACAAGTATTGGAGTTGACGGTAAAGGGTTAGATTGTGAGGGTACTTCATATATAAAAGAGGTAGAAGTAGAAAGAGAGGCTTCTAACCTATGTCCAATAGATGCAATTCGAACTAATCTCTTTGGATCTGGTAAAGGAGAGAAAATCTTTGGATATGACTGAGATCTGGTATGCCTACGTGAAGCTTAATTTAATATTTAGAGTCACTGGGTGAAGGATTTTAGCCTACTAACCTCTTATTCACCATTAAGAGGTAGGTATGATCGTTGTCCCAAGGAAACAAACTTCAATCTCCATTCCTCGGCAATGGCGCCAATCTGATGTTATCCTTTGTAGACAATTCTAGGTTGAGGAACTGTGCCAAAGCATCTAAAGTAAGGCTTTTTATTTTAAATGGATGACCAATGCTACAAGCTTTAAAACAAATGTAAATTATAAATATTTATGAGAAAATATAAGTGTTTATTCTTCATTCTTAACATAATTAAGCTTTAAAATGATTTGGAAAGCATAATTTAAGAAGATATATAATTCCTTAAACATTCATATTGAATATCTAATTTGTTATATACAATAAATGTGTACATAATTTTTCTATAGCTAAACAATACATGTCCAAGAGATGACAAAATCAAACAATTAAAATATTTAGAGGAATTAACTAAGATAGATAGTTTGAGTTAATTATTCTCTTTTAATAATGATAACTTTGTAGGGGATTTTAGAGAGATTGACATTCAATCTAATCTTACCCAAAATTCTATGTTACCTTGAACATGTGTAGAGAAAATAAAGAATAGAAAAATAATTGAATAAATAGATGAACACATGGAGATACACAAGCTATTGAAAATGAAACTAGAACTGTTCTATTAACTTTAGAAATAACATAGAAAATTTCAATCATGTCACTGGTTCATCACAAGGGCTCAACCCTTGTTACTTTGAATTGAAAAATACTTATAGAGTTCGACTCAAAATATCTAAACTCGAATTAAAATATAATATCATCCAAAATAATTGGGATATTACAAAAATAGTACAGAAAAATAGTAAATCTGAATTGATTTGAACACTTTGCACATATTTCAAAGGTTGTTGTTTGATGACTGTAGCAAGAAATCTTCTTTTCCGTTCACTAATTTTAATCTATTTTCTATTCCTGAAATTTAACATTATGTTCTATTAGATAAATTCACATAATTTATACCATCTCTTTTCATGAGGGATAAAAAACTTTAACAACTTTTTGTATGACTCATCAACTTCAATATATTTTTCAAAAGTAGGCCTAGTTAGAAACATATGCTTAATTTCATGCTAAATTAATAAATCATAACTTAAACCTTTGATGAAATATTTTCCAGTTATGATTCCTTTTATTTTGGAAAACTTAGTCTTGTCCACTTCTATCTCATGTAATCTATGTTGATAATATTCAATTGGAATCAATTTTTCACCTATACCTTGCAAACGTGGGAGTCTTTTATGATGTAGAGAATTGAATTTTCGGTGATTTTTTTCTGAAATTTATTCTCAATGTGTAACATCAAATTACTCTTGGTTAAAACTATTCTTACCTCCAAGACAACTTTAGTTTTGTCTTCAATCCTGAATTCTTCAAGCTAATCCTTTGTTTTGGAGTTTAAGGCTTTAATTATTCTTGCGACATCTCCTGGTTTGTTGTCTAGGTCTTGTTTTATTTCTGCTACTACTTCTTTTGATCTCTACAATAAATCTACTTATTCAAAAATAATTTCAATTGAAGTCCATAACTTGTCACTAATGTATTAATATCAGTCTAGATATTTTCTTTGGCCTGAGTAATAACTGTACAATCAAATATTCATTCTCATAAATTTCTAATTGTTGAGTTAAGTTATAATTATTTTGAGTCTATTGATGGTGCTCGACCCACCAACATTCAAGGGGGTCTCCTTGGTAAGAAGCCCCAACTAGATCTCAGACCATTTGGAGTAGGAGTCCTAGAATGGGTGGTAATGTAGTGCCTTAATCACGATGGCGCACAAAGATAAGTATGATGACTTTGGTCGGAAGCAAGTGTGTGACCTTGTAACGAGTCAAGTGAGATGCATGGGGGTTCTAACACATGGAGTGGAAAAGGAATTGTGCCCCTTAGAAGCCTATAACAGTAGACAGCCTGAAAGGAACACAAGCAAAATGACATCACAAGATAAAATGCAGAGTAGTCCACAAAACGAAGTGACGGGTTAATCCAACAACACACCTTCAACTAGATTCATACAATTGCATACAAATTAGTTCATAAGAAAATGTGTAAGTTAAAAAACATATATTTCTAAACAAACCACAATAATCCAACTACAATAACTACATATGCATGAAAACGTGTTGTCTCAGTGATTATTATTATAAGTGAAAGTTCCATCCACACATATACCATTGACAACCACTTGCCCCAATAGTAGAACATTACAGTCAAGAACACCTACTCTTCCAAAGAAGTATACTCGCTCTACATTATGGAGAAGCCAAGGCTTGTCATAATACTCCCAAGCCTTTTCTAAGCCTAAGCCTAGCCAAAAGCATGGCTCCTAAAATCTTGGCGTTCTCTAGCCGAACTTGGTTCTTATCCTTAGCTTCGATGAGGGAATCGATTGATAAGATCTTGTGAATTCTCACTATGACATTCAAACTCTTGTACAACTATGCACATGATGCTTGTATGCTACTCATGAGCGGGGCGAGCGTCTCATAGTTTTGGATCAACATCTAAATCCTTTCTTTGTCTAGCTCTGCCTATGGCTTCATCATCTTAGGAAAGTGAAGCGAATCTCCTTTTTACCTCGTTTTCCATTCTTAGACATGGATGATATTAACATGTATGTCCTTGAGAGTTTCAAAAATATTTATGCTCCACCGCTAGAAACCATATAGATGGACAATCGCCGTATGAATGGTGAAAAATCCATCATAGAGTTTCCACATGGTTGCCTCAAGAATTGACACTTCAACAAGTATCACTTTTCTCATCTCTACCATTGTGAATCTTGCAATTGTTTAGATTTCTACCTAGTTTCTTACAAGTTCTTTGCCATCTGCTCATTCTCTACTAATAGGAACTTGACATTTGGGCTTGTGGCTCCTGCATAAGCCATAGTGGCATTGGCCATTGTGACTAGATTCTTTTTGACATCTGATATTATCACCCTTTCCTTCATAAATTTAGGTGATGCGTGATCATCTGGGAAATGCTTTCTACGCACCTATACAATCTTTTATCGCAGCTTGTCAAATGATATATTGTACACATCCATCACCTGATCATTATTAAGGAGAACAACCTCTCCTAGCTCGCTTGAGGTTGGTTCTGATATTGGAGGTGGTGGAGACTGAGGGATGACCTCAGATGCTCTCATCATTACATCGATATCTTGGTCCTGTGGTTCATGTCCCAAATCCATGTTCTTTGCTTCAACCATTTGCTCAATTTGCTAGGAAAGCTCCCAATCCTGCATCTTTTCACCCTCTTCTTCATCTTCTGGTTGTTCCAACTCCTCAACCTATATGTGCATAGTTTTCTTTATCATCAGTCCTTTCCCTTCTTCTTGTTCCTGTTTCTTCTTCTCTTCCCTCTCTATCCTTCTTAGCTCACATTCTTCCTTCAAATTATTATCTATTTCCTGCAACTTCCTTTATGCTTCCTCCAACCTTTTCTTTTCTCTCTTCCTTTGCTCTACTCTCCTTATGTGTTGTTGCCTATTTTCCTTCACTGCCAAAGCTTCTTTCTCAATGAGAGGATATCCTTTGAACTTGTAGTTTTGCTCGACCTCTAGGTTCTCAAAAATATTCCTCTTACCCTTCTCCTACATTGGCTTATTACTTATTCTGATGTTGTTGTTGCTTCTTGTGGTGCTGCCACCTACAGAGAATATTTCCATGCTTGTCTATACTTACTGGTTCATTGAGCTTGGAGTAGTTGTAACAATACCTCCAAGGGTCCTCCTCTTCCTAATGCCATGTTCCATGGATCCATGGATATACACCTTCGCACAATGGTCATTGAAAATAACATGAGGATAATATGGATTTGGTGTCGAACTCAAACTTTGTTATCTCCTTATGTTTTACATCCGCATCTTTCAAGCTCTTTTTCTCGTACAACAAAATTTTCAAAGGAAGAGTAGGCAATGGTGCCTTATTCGAAATTCCTCCTATGCAACCCTACTAATAACCTTGTGGAGATGTGATATGGGACCTCTTGCATGACCAACTTGTCCATGGAATACCTTGGTAGAACATGCAAAGGCTTCTATCTACCAAACATCTTGATGAACGTGCCACTGGGTGAGGCATACCAATCTACAGTGTTAAGTATTTCCTCCATCACTTCTTGGGACATGCAAGGTCAATCTTACTGAAATATCAACTTATACACTAGGATGATGAAATTGTCAACACAACTTGCCATAAATCCTTGGTAGCTACACTTAGAAAGAAACTTGCAATAAATGTTGACATAATTCTCTTTGGGTGTCCATGTTCAACCCATGCCAGGAAAATGATGTTGGGCATTGATTGCATCATGTAAATATGCGGACATATAGAATCTCACTTTCTCATCCTTGGGTAGATTCTAGGAATTAGTCACATGGAGTTTCAACTGAAGATCCAAGAGATCTGACCAGTTGAATGGCCTTCCATCATTCACCAATTGGTCCAACACAACCACCTAATTCTATGGAAAGGTCTTTGTGCTCTCTTGACCATATAATCAACATGCAAAGATGATCAAGAACTAGTAAGCCTTTCTTAGTGAGTTTATCTTGTAAAGATGAGTGGGTGTCTCTAAATTTTGACGGCTCTTTCACCAAGTGCTTTATAACATCTCTAGTCTTTAAAAAGTTGTGGGTGGCATAGAAATACAGTTCACCAGTTGAGGTGCGTGATACATCTGATGATAGTTGTCCATCCTAAAGGTAGAAATTTGTGTCCCACTAGAACTTCTCAATGCCATAACTTCTCGATCTATGTGTGAGACAATACAATGGCTGATTTTTGCACAAGGGTGTGGAGTATCAAGGAAGGTATGTTTCGATGGTTATTTTAGTATCTTTTCATTAGAAATTAAAAGCCTTTTGCATTAGAAATTTAGCTAATGATGAGGATTTATAACGAAACACGAGAGATTAATGGGAAACACTGATAATTGTCATTTCTATGTGCAGGAGGGTGGAAAAACGGAAGGTGGCCATTCCAAAGGTAAAGACAAGAATGAGCTAACTGCTGTCCCTTTGACGAGAGACTGCAAGCAAACCAGATCAAAATGGATCAACCCAGGGAAGGAAGCAGAGATACCAACACGGAGCAGAAAAGGAAAGAAGTGACGCAGTATTAACGATTCTGTGAATCCCTCAGGATCTTAGATCCTGAGGGATCACTATTTTATCTATTTTTTGTATCTAGATATCTCTGCCATCTTCCTTATATAAGGGATAGCATTGTTGGCTAGAAGGGGATGGTTTTTTATGTAATTTCTTTTAAAGAAGATCGAGACTATGATCTTTATGTCCTGTTGAAGACTTGAGTTCCTGTAACTTTATTTCATGCATTAATACAGACTTGGTTACTCGTTTATCTTTGATCCTGGATCAATCTTAAGTGGTGTACCCCTGGAGGCTAAGGGCATGGCCCTGGAGGACACTTGCTCTTGTACCATTACGCGTGGTTTCTGTGTGGTTTGTTCATAGACGTAATTTGGTAATCTGCTGTGTTTTAAGAACATTATATTACATGCTCTGTAAACCAAAGCTTTATATCAACGCCATGTCATGTTACCAATCCTTTAAGTGTTGATTAATCTCTACATGATACTGTCACTCCATTACAGAATTCATTACGATTGTGTTTAGCATTATAACAGTTATCTTGAAAGGTCTGATTTCATATGATCATTGAATGTTACTATTTTCAGCTTGAGATGCAATCGTATACATTTATTTAGATCAGTAATAGAGGCAGATTAAGCACGATGTGTTTCTAAGGTTGTAATCGGTAGTGTTGTTCCATAGCATGGGTACATCTTTTAAGACTGAAGGATTGATGTTTTGATTGGAGTGATTAAATAGAATTACAGCTTGATGAACTTGGTTACTGCTTATTTCAATTGCTGTTCCATTTCCGAATTACTGTTCCATTTCTGAGTTGCTGTTCCATTTTTCAATTGCTCTTCCATTTCTTTGCTGTTCCATTTATTTGTTGTTCCATTTTAATTGCTATTCCATTTCAATTGCTGTTCCATTTCCAGATTGCTAATTTGCTGTTTCTTAAGGACAGTCTCAGGCTGTAGTGAGCATCAGCATCTGATATTTGGCTCCCAGACCTTTGATCTGCTCCCATTAGCTATGAAAGGGATGGGTTATTGCTACCGAACCCTTGGCTGATGTGCTGTTCTATTTCATTGCTATTTCATTTACTTGCCATTTCATTTATATTCATTAAGGACGATCTCAGGCTGTAGTGAGTCCCAACGTCTGCTTCCTAGCTCCAAGACCTCAGATTTGTTCTCATCAGTTATGAAAAGGATGGGTTATTTCTACCGAACCTTTGGCTAATGCAATGCTTGGTGTGATTTAGCCTTTTGAAGTAGTTAAGTTGTAGATTCACATTAATTTACTTTTGTAGTTTTAATCAGCTGTACTACGAGCATTACTCTGACAACTGATAAGCCTTAGACTAAGACACTCTTTGAAATAACTAGACGTTCCCGGATTGACATATTAATGTCAGGTAACTAGTGGTGAAAGAGACCCTTTTTATAACTGTACATTTTGGCGCCATTGCCGGGGAAAGAGTGAGCCATTTGTTTTTTCAAAGTAGTGTACGAACCTGCTAGGGAAGAATTGTGTTTTGAAAACGAAAGGTAAGAACCTACGTGCGGAGCATGTAAAAGCCCTGCTCCTTTGCCTGCTTTCCTACAGATTTGCTGCTATCTGCTTAAGAAAGATTTAGAAGTTAAATTGAGTGCATGACTAAGCAGAAAAAGCCGGAGAAAAATTCCAAAACTTTACCAAAACCAAAAAAAGTTAAGGGGCTGGTGACCCTTGGTCGATCAACATTTACAGACGAAATCTATAAGAAAGCCAAATCTCAACCTTCAGTAGGACCCAGGAAAGTTACTTCCAAATAGCCTACTAGTTCCCTTCAGGCCACATGTTCACCATCTGTAGCCTTCGCTGAGGTGCATAGTCAAACTGACGAACAAGACTTTCAAGAAATTGAAAATTCTATTCCAGAACGACTGCAAGAAGGGAATTTCAGTAATCTTTGTCAAGGAGAAGGGGAAACAGGGGAGGCTGGGGAGCCAAGATCTCCTCCTAGGATAACTCAGCGATTGAATAGCCCAGACAAAGGGAGCATGGTAAAAATTATTATTGAAGAAACCCTATCCCCTCAGATAGAAATCCCGGATAGAGGAAGTGTTATCAAAACTGTTCCTGTTAAAAACATTCTGCCTCAACCTAAGAATACCCTCTTAGATATTCCAGAAGGTTATTGGCATATATTTGACCCGATGGCTCAAAATCTACCAAACACCCAAACCTCTACATTACAATACCCCATAGTGGATTCCGCAGCAAATGCCCCTATGAAAGCAATTCCCCTTCAACACATCCCTACATTTCACGGACTTACATCAGAGGACCTGGATGCATTTTTATTTGAATTTGATGTACTATGCAGGGGATATGATTACACCACTGACCCCTAGAAACTAAAATTTTTCCCCTCCACGGGAAAACAAAATTTCATCAGAAGGAGTAACACGTGTCGAAATTGGAAATTTATTTGAAAATTTTAAAACTGATATACTAGGAAAATTGACTACACAATTGGATGTTTTGCAGGCTAAGCAGAAACAAATGGAGGCACAACAGAATTTGGCAATCTTCTGCCCCAGGTGCAGGAAGAAGCATAGCCATAAGGAGTGTCCACTAGATACAGTTCAGACTTGCACCATCTGTACAAGGGATCACTCTACAGAAAGTTGCCCGTCATTACCTGGACTGAAAGCGGTATATAAGGAAGCAGAAGAAGAACTAGAGGCAATATATCTACTCAACCAGCGTCGTCAATGGCAGCCGCGACAAACTGGTATGTTTTCAGACCCAACTTCTTCTTTTCAGTATCCATAGTACAATACTCAACAGTATAATACATGGCAAAGTCAGTTTCAACCCCCATTTCCAAACAGGTCATCACAATCGTATCCTTCTGCAAACCCGTGGCTAAATCAGACAAGCCAACCTAGTTGGTCGAATCCTCCTTATCCCTCACCATACTAGCAAAGCATCCCATACCCACCACAATGGACTCCCCCCACTTCACAAAGCTTTGCTTGGCAGTCTAATTGGCAGAGACCAACACAGCAGCCAGTAGGAAATATTCCTTTCCCTCAACCTACATTGCCAGCTTTACAGCAAAACCCCCAATCTAATCTGAGACCCCAACTCCCAGCCCAGCCCAATCCCAATCCAAATAACAGACTGGTCCAAGCACTCCAAATTTTAGAAACACCAGAAGAAGGACTCGATCTGAGGGAGTGCAATCATCTTCAGCTAAGATCTGGGCGTATTATCCAAACAAAGGGAAATAAAATAGTTCAGATTGAAGATCAGTTACCTAGAGAACATCTGTCACAAGAAGAGGATGTAAATAGAAAACAAACTTAGAAACAAGCAACTACATCCTCTCCCTCGTTCCCAGAATGTTTAGTCATACCTCGACCTATACAGCAACCTAATTTCAATATTCTAGGAGAATTACAAAACTTGTACATAAAAATTCCATTCCTTCAG
Organism: Pinus taeda; assembly: GCA_000404065.3. NCBI lineage: Eukaryota > Viridiplantae > Streptophyta > Pinopsida > Pinales > Pinaceae > Pinus > Pinus taeda. The sequence goes on along the minus strand of APFE031687711.1, from coordinate 7,229 downwards.
GCCATTCAAGACATCTCGATATACGCTAAAACTATTAAAGAATTGTGCATAAAAAGACCAAGAAGGAATACAATAGATAATATAAGAGTTCAAGTAGTCGGTACTTTATCTAACTTATTATCAGGAAAGGAAACACCTATTAAGTATGGTGACCCAGGAAACCTAATAGTAACTGTTCAGATTTATGGCCAAACCTTAACCAATGCCTTAGTTGATCTTGGAGTTGCAATCAATATATTGACTACTGCGACTTGCCAAAAGCTAGGTATTACATCTACAGAACCCACTTCAACTTTGCTAGAATTGGCTGATCGGTCTGTGGTTAGGTCGGAAGGCATACTGCATGATGTCATGGTCTCGGTTGACTCCTGGGAATACCCAACTGATTTTCTAATAATAAACCCTAAAACTCGACTTGATGGACATCCATTGATCTTAGGAAGACCTTGGCTCGCTACCACTGATGCCTATATCGACTGTCGGCAAGGGAACATGATCATAACCAAGGGGGAAGATATCAAGAATTTAGTACTATATCCCCCAGC
>APFE031687697.1:0-12101 GCA_000404065.3 Pinus taeda | reverse complement strand
TAAACAAAATGTACAATTTTTTTTACTTTGATATAATGTTGACACTTAACCTATTGATTTTAAATAGTTCTGGATATTAAAAGAAACATGTTTATTGATATAATTAATTTTGACTTCATATTAACTTTGAGTTACCAATAAACTATGCAGCCTTACTAACCACGATTAATGTAATTACAGGTGATATAGCTTTTCATGAATAATGATGAGTAAATATGGACTAAGAGATAGTAGTGTTAAGAGATAGAAATTTGTGATGGTTGTCCCCAACCTTAGTTTAACTAAAATATGATAAGTTTTCCCACTATTTCAAAAACCTTTAATTAAAATATTTCAATGTTTTCTCTAATAATGTTATTTGATATAAAAGAAAACAAAATATTAAAAGCCAAAAAATTGTTTCATTCATAACTATTTTTTGCCTTCCAATATAAACAAAATGTACAATTTTTTTTACTTTGATATAATGTTGACACTTAACCTATTGATTTTAAATAGTTCTGGATATTAAAAGAAACATGTTTATTGATATAATTAATTTTGATTTCGTATTAACTTTGAGTTACCAATCACATTTGAAATAGTAAACATATAATTTGATAATAAAAACTTGTAATTTTCAAATTAAAAAATGCATGTCAAAATTAAGAGTAAATCTATTATTATTGACACCTAAATAAAGACATGTAAAAAATATATTGAAACCTAAATGAAAATATGATATATATATTATTGAATACATAAAAATGAAATAACATAGAGAAATGAAACTAGCTCTATTTGGTACTTATAGTAACTTTGAAGAAGTAGCTCTCTTTCATCACTTATAATAACTTTAAAGAAATATTAATAGTTGATAATAGAAAGCACATAATCATAAAAAACTTACACTACTCTAAATTACATAAAGTATTTGTTGCCTAAAATATAACTCTCAATAATTAAAACTTAACATTTCCAATTAAAAAAAAAAACCGAAAAAGAGTAATTCAATTATATTGATATTGAAGCTACATGAAAAATGAGTTAAGAAAGAAATAAAAACATGTCAATAGCTTTGTTTCTCTACTACCACTGCTTCTGCAATTAACCCTGTAATATTAATTGAATCGCTGACCGAAAAAAGATGATGAATTATATTAATTAAATTGTTAACCACCAAAAACCTATCAGTTATATTGAATGGTTTAATAGGAAAATACAAACATATAACGAGCTGTCTCTCTACGATTACTGCTTATAATATTAATTGAATTGCTGACCCCCAAAAGCAATTACATAAAGTACGAAAATTCAAATTGAAGTATGGACATAACAAATTTGAACCCACGCGGATAGATGACGTAGTTGCGTAGATAATTTATTGAAAAGCATTTCTTGAAAAGAAAAACCAACTTTATATACCGAAAATTCAAATTGAAGTTTTAACATTCCAAATTTGAACGCACGCGGATAGATGATGTGGTTGCGTAGATAATTTCTTGAAAAGAATTTCTTTAAAAGAAAACCCAACTTTTTATATGAAAATTTCAAGAAAAGCATCTCATGTTTGTTCGTTAAACTATGATCCACTCTTTTTTTAACGGATCACAGCTTTTTTTCAGATACATTGCTTTTTTCGGATATTAGGGATGGCCTGGAATCTTTACGCGGCTTTGAAATAGATGATGTTCTCTTCTATGGTCGAAAGTTCTCTTCTATCTATCATCTGTATTTGCTCATCTAAAACACCCGAAAAAGCACTTCCAAAATTAGCACACTTCCTCTTCTACCTATCATCTCTTTGTCTCCCTTTCAGGTCACAACCTTTCATTGTTTGGGAAAACCTAATAGGTACTTGGAGTACCATATCCATCCTCCAATTCATACAGGCTGTGATGCCGACATTCCCAACCTAACTGTTAACTCCTTGACAGTACCTCCTTCCTCATTGTTTTTATCAACGACGGAATTTGAGCGGTTGAGGAAACTGAGATCTCGATTAGCTTGAGGAATTGAGATCTGGATTTAGTCGTATTTATCGGCGCACGACCAGGAAATCAACATTAGGTTAAGATATTGATACTACTATTTCCATAAGAAAATGGCTTATTTTTGAAATACAGTTTAAGCATTCAGGGTTAACTGTTCATATAATTTTTCGTTGAGCACAAGTTAGGGTTCCTACCAATTCCACTCAATAGTTGAGCCCAGATTGCCTGCAAAATTTGTCATCGACGGTCACGGTGTGCACTCAAATAAACAAAGATTTGCTCAGTTGCGTGGGCATGACGCTTTCGATCTTGCAGCGTCCAGGCAAATCTGTATGTCAAGAAAATATGCGTTGTCTGGTTATTTTCTGTACTGATTGAAATAATTATTTACCTCGTAGTTAGTCATATTTATGTGTAAGGTACTGATTTCTTTTCCGCCATGGAAGAGATGGCTTCGAATTCATCGAACTCACCCTGCGATGCCTACAAATTCCTAAGAGAAAGTGTACTTCAGAGTGTGTATTCGGGCTGTATTTCCGGATTTTTATCCGGAAGAACCTCAAAAATTTACCAATGCTCACAAGATCTTCGCAGCAAGCAACGTGGACAAAATTACCAACGATTTGGAGAGTCACCAGTGGGAGGGGAAGCCAAAGCTCGTTATGGGTGGGTTGGAGCAATCTCCATCCACCAGTGATAGGTGCAACAGCTTACACAAAGCACTGGTGACTGCCCATGCAGATCTCCTTCAGTACATCTCTCAAGTGGAGCCTGTTCTTAATCTACATAATCCAGACTCCACGCTGCCAGAAGAGCTACCGCTGAATAAAGAGCAGCTTCCAGAATTGGCCTTGAGAATCGGCGGTTCTTGCGATGCTGGCCTGGTTGCGCTAGCTATCACAAATCATGCCTATGCCAGCGACCGCGGTAGGGGCAGCAGACCAATAAATTTTTGTATTTGCATTTTGGAAGTGTTTTCTCTGGTGTATGTCAATGTCTTTGTGGCTGTGATTCTGTTAGTTCTTTTGTTTTTCTTTGTATGTCTCTGAGTTGTGTGTCTGTACCTTGTAGCTTTTGAATAAGGAAGAGTGGATCTGAATTTGACCAAGACGATCAGGGATGCAGGGATGATATTTGTTACGACCATGACAGGTATTTATTTCATATTCGTATTGATGTTTTATTCTTTTGTTTTGATGGCATAAATTAGAATAGAATTCTCAATTTTCTTGTTCTTTATTTTTACTTTATCTCCTTCACTACTTCCTTTCCTTAATGTTAATGTTTTTAAATCTTTAGGCTCTCTTATTATCCTTATATCTCATTAACATATTTTTTGCTCTCTTCTTGATCTACAAGCAATTTTATTAATTTTTTTTAATTTCTAGTTTTCTTTAGACTTTCTTGATATCTTCTTGGTCCTAAATCCTTTCGATCTTTTTGCTCTATTCTATTTGATCTTATTGCAATATTATTCGTCATAAAGCTTTGAAAACATTTTTAATTCTGGATTTTACACAATATTTGAAATTTTTTCCTAGTCTGACTGTCTAAATTGTTTCTCAAACTTCTCTAAAGCGTTTCATAGGGAACTCTATATCATTTCCTAGTTCACCTTTCTAGTTGTTTTTTCTCTCTTCCAACCCTTTGCATTTACTTCAGAATTGATGAATCCTACTACCACCTTCATAACATTCGAGACTCCTCCACATATCTTGACTATCTACTTCAACTTGTTAGGAGGTAGTTGCTTCTCACTATCATCATCCATTGTTTTCTTGAAAGGATCTGATGCTTCTTCTTCAATAGGCTATAATTCTCTTTTCACTCCTTACTCTTACGGCGTCCCTCAACATCAATTCAATTTAGGTACTTTAAATTTTTATACAAACTATTTCCTTACATTTCATTCTTTATTTTTATTTTTTTTAAATATTTGATTTATTCAATAAATAATTATATTAATTTGGTTTATATATAACAAATAAAATTAATATCATATAATTAAAGTTGTTCTACATTCTATCTTATTTGATTTATGTCATTTATATTTATATGGTTGTCAATGATGTTTTTTACTTAATTATTGTATTTGAATTTTTTAGTTATATTTATGTTTGTATAATTATTTATTGATTTGAAATTATACAAGAATATTTTTGTAAATTAAATGTTTTGATTTATAACTTATTATTTTATTGTATGTATTTAATTTTTTTTTTTGGAAATGGGATAATATAAGATAATTTATTCATGAGTAGATTTTTGTTTTTATTTTTATAAGATATGTGAAATGAATGTGCTTTTTTATTTAAATGTGAAAAGAGGCTTAACTAATTTTTTTTAAATGTAACCATAAATTGTATTTTTTTATAATATGATATATTTGTTAGATGACATGACATTAATATTTATGTAGAGACATTGTTTTTTATTTATTATGATATGTATATGTTGGTGTATTTTATGTGTTTCTTAAATGAAAACAATTTTTGTTTGTTTATGTGATATGATGGTTGTGCTTTTGCTAATTAGATAATATGATTGCATTGAAAGAAAATATGATGTTGAAAATTGTTTGCATGTTTAATGTGTATATGTTTTGGTATGTATTTGTTTTATTGTTTTTTTAGATGATATAATGATTGTGTTTCTTAGATAATATGATGATAATTGATTTCTGAATTATAAGATGTTTTTTTAGCTACAAGATGTGGATTGTATTTGTTAAATGATATGATTATGATAATGATGATTATGCTTTTTTTTGTTAAATGTCATGCTTTTTGTTGTTTAATGATATGATGCTGATAATGAGAGAGAGAGAGAGAGAGAGAGAGAGAGAGGGCACGGGGTGGCAGAGAGAGAGTAGGGAGACGGGGAGAGAGAGCGGGAGACAGTGAGGGTGAGGGGAAGAGAGAGGGAAAGGGGGAGAGGGATATGGAGAGACGGAGGGAGAGAGAGGGATAAGGAGGACGGAGAGGGAGAGAGAGAGAGAGGATGAGTGGGAGGGAGAGGAAGAGAGGGAAGGAGAGGGGTAGTGGGAGATTAAGAGGGAGGGAGAAAGCAGGAGAATGGCGGGAGGGAGCAGAGGGAGGTAAAGTGAGGGAGAAAGAAAGAGAGAGAGAGAGCGTAGGATGGGGAGAGAGAGAGAGAGAGAGAGAGAGAGAGGGAGAGAGGGGAGAAAGAGAGAGAGGGAAGGAGGGAGAGGGAGGAAGAGGAGAGGGGGGGGGTTTAGGGTTTAAGGTTTCAGGTTTAGGGTTTGGGGGTTTAGGGTTTAGGGTTTCGGGTTTATGGTTTAAGGTTCATAATAGTTTAGTAAATGATTTTAATAAACACTAAAGTAAAAGTTACAAAACACTTTTTAAAATGTTATAAAATTCTTAGAGTTTAGGATTCAAGATTTAGGATTTAGGGTTCCAGGTTTGGGGTTTAGAGTTTCGCTTTTACTGTTTAGGGTTTAAAAGTTACAAATAGTTTTTAAAATGTTATAAAATTCTTAGGATTTAGTGTTTAGGGTTTAGGGTTTATAACACTTCAGTAAATGTTCTTAATATACACTTAAATAAATGTTACAAAACACTCTTTAAAATGTTATTAATTAATTTGGGTTTAGGTTCTAGGTGTTAAACATTTTCTCCAATTTTCTCACTAGATCCATGTCGTTTTAGCTAGGAAAACTAAAGTACCTATAACATCTATGGCTGGTGTGTTGCAATTTCATCGAAGAATTTTTTTGGATGTTTTTGCCTCAGGTAATGATTCTACTTCCTACAATCACTTCTATCATTTAATATATTCTAACAAATTACGTAGCACAATATGTTTACTCCAAATTTAGAGAAGGATGTTATATAAGTAACCCTTACCATTTTTATGACAGTAGTGATATCAATATATGTCTCCATTAGCTCCTCACCATAATAAGAATAACACTACTTCTATCATTACTCTCTTGATTTTTCCTCTCTTGAATGGGGTAATTTCTCTTTTGAGCTACTGTTATTAGTTGACATATTTCACTTCTCTAATTCTATTTTTATGTAAGACAAAAATACTTTCTGCAATTGAAAATTGAGACATACATTTAAAAATTGAACACTAAAAAATAATATAAGAAAAATCCTCGACACAGTTACTTTAGTGAATCTGCAGGTCTTTCTAGATATAGTGAAACAACAATTGGAACTTATCCATACTTTTCTAGATATAGTGAAACAACAATTAGAACTTATCCATACTACCTCCCAGGATAATTCAAATTTCTACTCGGAAAGAAATCAAAAGCAATGATAATCACAATGTGTACCTTTTGGAAGACATCAGTTTTGGTATTTTTGTAGAATCCAATCAACATTGCCATACATATAATTAAATTTAGAAAAACATATCTATACTTTGTTAATTTTACGGCATGGAGGGATAAAGTGGAAAAAATCATATTGTTTTATAAAATCTAAGATACATGAAATTAATGTTGTGAAAGCATAAGCAAAATAGTTGAAATGGGCTTGACACACAAACATTAAGGCCGTAAGTGATCTAAAAAATATAGGCCATTATCATATCATATAATGGGATAATTATGATTACTCATCAATATCATTACCATATATTGAATCCCATAAAATGCTCTTTTGGTCAATGTTAATGGTCAAAATATCATGTGCATAATACAACATTTTTTCTATTCCCTTTTTATGGAATTTAATTTGAAGGAGCTACATTCACCTTTATCTTCACTATGTTAAGCCACTTTAACTATATATAAGTTATATTTAATATGCTAAGTATTAAAGTTGATGCGTACTATGACTTTTAGGAGTTACAATGTGTTTACCGTGACACTAGGGGGCATAGTTTCTTGAATTCAGTGTGTTAGAGATCATAGTGCACTATAGTTATTGAATTTTAGATTTAGTACGTTAAGGATTAGAAAGTAATAAATGTCATTTTATTTAATGGTAATAGTGGTTAGAGGTCACATTGTGGAAGGCTTTGTAATTCTCTAAGAGTACCAGTGATCACGGTAAATTTGGGGTTATATGGGTCATGGGATATATCAATTTTTTCACATTCATAATGAATTTTGTTTAAGGGACACATATTGCATTAGATATTATGGTGGTCATAGTGGTGAAAGGGAAGATAAATAATTATTCAAGTTAATATATAGTGCAATGAACAGGAACATCTAATAATAACATTATTATAATTAGTGATTTCAAAGGTACATACATTAATATATTTATTTTAGAATCAAAATATTATTGGGAAACATAGTGGATGCATCCATATGATTTCCCTCATTTTTGTAATCATACAACTATTGGACTGTAGCAAAACAAGCAGTAGAAGATTTAGTATCTAGGGTTTTTCCAAGGTCTAGGTTTTGCAACTCTTAAAAATATTTAAAGAAGAAAAGATTATCCATAAATTTGAGATAAATAATTTATTTGTATAATGTAGCATTCAAATTTTTCTAACCTAAGATTATTTAGAAAAATATATGAATTAATTTTTTATTATTAATTAGAAAGACTATTAATCCATATGACTCTATTTATTTATTAAAGAATAATATTACTAATCCATATGAATTTTAACAGGGATTTTTTCTATTAAACAAACTATCGTTAAATTTTATTTTAACAATTTTACTATATAGCAAAAAATTACTAATTATAATTACGCCCATTTCTATTTGCTTCTTCGTAATTATGTGATTTCATTCTCGTTTTGGAGACATCATTGAGATGTTGTATAGATAATATTTGAGAGAACGTCCATGGTTTGGGCCCCTTATATAGAGATTCACTTTTTAAATTTATGTGTTAACTTTGTGCATTTTCTGTGCACTTTTATGAAAGCAATTCAATTTTTTTCATTAATTTTACCAACACTTCTGTAACGTTTTTTTTTCCACTATCATTTTTGCTTTTTTAAATTGAACTATTTTTTATTTTTGAAGCATTCCAGAATGCAATTAGCGTCATCATTTCTAAATTTAAGTGTTAAGTTTTTGTGTTGAAAATGTAATTAATATTTCTTAAGTTCAAGAAATGGATTGGGTTTAGAGTTGATATCTATGTTCAAGAATGTAAATTATTTTCTTCTTTGTCTTTTTGTTTTTCTAGCTTTCAAGAATGTAATTAATATTTGCTAAATTTAATAGTTGTGTGTGTCTTTTTCCTTTTATGAATGTTCAAGAATGTGATGCAATTGTAGAGCGAGAAAATAATTTTCAAATTTGAATATCTTTGGATGGCCTTAAAAAGTATGGTGGTTGTCTCATAGGAGAGTTCCAAAAATACTTTCCAACAAAAACATTATGTGAACATCACATGAGAAAATCTATAAATAATAAAAAGTCATTTGAAACATTATCTTCTCACCAATCAGACTCATAGTAGTTATTGCTTAGCCTCCATCCAAAACCTTGGAGATTCGTCTCACTATTAACAAAACAAAAAAATTAAACTTGAAATATTAAACAACAATGCTTGTAAACATGAAAATGGTTTCATTGGGAAGCTTGTCACAACGAAGCTTGTCACTTAAGAAAGACGAATGACATACCAAAATTTAATGTGCACATTAATAGTTGTAACAAGTGAAAGGATTTATATCACCTGAAAAGCATTACAAGTATTGTAACAAGTCAAAAGACTTATACCGAGCGTTATAGAAACATTTTTTCTCAAAATATTTATACCGAAAATTATAGAAACATTTTTTCTCCATTATATTGTAACAAGTCAAAGGATTAACCGCAGATGTGTAATTAGTTGGTGCGTGTGTGACACTTAATGCGAGTAGTGGTTCTCCATTATATTGTAACAAGTAAAAGGATTAACCGCAGTTGTGTAATTAGTTGGTGCGTGTGTGACACGTAATGCGAGTAGTGGATGGTTGGAGTAAAAAAATTCAAATTATTTTATGTCAATCAGCGTTCATCGAACCTACAAAAGAAATTAGAAATTATGCCAAGTAGTGGGCGCGTGTAGTTTGTTATAAACTCTCAAACTGGCCTATTTGGGTTTGCGATGTTAAGTTTATTTGAATTTATGCCAAGCAGTGGGTGTGTGTAATTTGTTATAAACCCTGAAACCGGCATATGTACGTTCACTATATATGCATTCGGGATAGTTATAGGTTAAGTTTGTTATAATTTATGCATAGTGTTCCTGGAATCTTTAAATGAATTTATGCCCAGTAGTGGGCATGTGCAGTTTGTTATAAACTTTGACAATAAAGCGGCATGTTCCAGTTTGACAACGCCTGGGGCTGTTCCCCTTCGTTATATTATCTCAAAAAAGCAACTTATTACACTCCGGTATGTATGGGCGCGTGTTCTATATTCTGGTATGTATGGTGCGTGTTCTATACTCAGGTATATTGAGTATATTGCTATATGTATGAGGTTTAAATATATTTAAATATTTTTCTTAATTTTGTTTTAATATGTTATTAATCATGTAAAATTTTATTTTGATATCTCAATATTATTATTTTTCAAATGAATGGAAAGTGTTCTCCAGATTTCACATTTATTAAATGCGGGGCTTTGGTGAATAATGAAGTTAGTGAAACATTCATATATGTATTATGTTTTTATTATACTTTCGATTGTATCTTTAAGTTTCATTCATAAAGAGAGAAATGAGAATGTATTCAAGTTTTGCATAATTTTAATAGAAAAATATTTCACAGACTAAACATATCAATAAAAGTTCTTCAAATTGAACACAACATCAGAGTTCAACAAAAGGCCTTCGGATATAACTTAGCATTGATTACACAAAACAAGAGAAAATTAAAACATTAAATATTAAAAAAATAATATTACGAATATATGTTTATGCACATTAATGTAGATCTTAGTGATTAAAAAACTAATATGGGAAAACATAATTTACAAAATTAAAATACATATAATTGAATTTGTGCACAACCATATGTATGCTTTGCTTTAATTCCACTATGTTGATAGGAGTGTATACCTTGGAATTGGGAATTTCTATAATTTAATTAATCATCAACAACTAATAGATCGGATGCTAGTATTATTTTTAATATTAGTTGTGTATAGATAGTTGAAATTTATTTAAAATGGTGGTTTTGACATTTCATTTTCAATTTAATAAAATATTGTTGCAAAGATTTGACTAGAAATGATTTATTTCTTTATTATTAACCATTGCACTTCATCAGTCAATGGGTGATTAAACAAATATAGAATCAATTGTGATAACAATCAAACTCTACACCCATTATACATGTGATGTTGTCGAAATTAAAAAAAAAATCGTAGAATTTAACTGAATAAAAATTATATATTATAAAAAATAATGTAAGGGTATATTAACATATAACAATAATTAGCCATGTAGATTGACTCCCACTTCCCGTGGATACTCTTAGATAGTAAATAGATCTTCTTAAAATACCATGTGGTAATACCATGGATTACCAATACCAGATTCCCAATGTGACATGTATAGTTATGAAATTTTCTGAAATTAATCAATTTGAGATAAATTTATTAAAAAAGAATACTTAAATTGCACACATATCTTATCATATTCTATCACTACTACTATGCATATTCCAACATATTCCATGGAAGTTAAAATTCTACAACAACCATAATAATTAAGTTATTAGTATGGAATATCTACTTTGTCTATTAGCATAATAATAGTCCTATCTATTTTGGAATTTACTTTCAATTTAATTTAAAAAACCTTAAAATTAAATTTAGAAAAATTATGGAAGCCAAATAAATAAAATTAATGGTAAGTGGAGATTGGTATCTATTGCTGATAAACACCAAAATAGGAACCCCATGATACCTCTCTCATTTCATGGGCTAGAAAACATATAAAAATAAAATAAATTATAAATTTACTATATATTATTTTTTCCTTATTTATAATATATTTTTTTCATGCACGGTTGAATAGCCAATAGTCATCATGAAGAAAATTTAGGGGTGAAATTTTGCCCATGGAGAAAATTAAAGGGTTTAAAATTTTGTTTGGGAAATTATATTTACTCAGAGTTCATTACTAATAACTACTCAAAATTTATTTTATAAAAGAATTAGGTGTGGAGGTTGGCATAACCTTATTTCAAGGGAGACTAGAAAAAGATAAATTAGCTCATGAAGAGCTACAACTTTCATCCACCCCAATTTGCAAAAATGGGGATTTTGGTAGCTATTTTGTTATAATTTATACTAGTGCTCATTGGACCTTCAAATGAAGTTATGCCCGGTAGTGGGCACGTGTAGTTTGTTATAAACTTTGACAAGAAAGCTACATATTCTAGTTTGACAATGAGTGGGGTGGTTCACCTTCGTTATATTATCTAACAAAAGCAGTGTATTACACTCCAATATGTATGAGCGCATGTAGAATAGAAACGTGATGGTGAAATTTGTTATATTTAAAAAAGCAATCTATCAGAGTCTGATAATGGCATGATATATTATGGAAATCATGAAAATTGGGAGTCAATGAAACCTTCAAAAGGTGTGAGAAGTACATATATGTCAAGTTTGTTATAATTTATGCCTAGCGTTCATCTAAAATTCAAATGAATTTATGCCCAGTAGTGAGCACGTGTAGTTTGTTATAAACTCTGGAAAAAAAGTGAGTTATTCTAGTTTGACAATGCCTAGGGTTGTTTGTGTTTGTTATATTATCTTAGAAAAGCAATGTATTACACTCCGATATGTATGGGAAAGTGTAGAACAAAAACATGATGGTGAAATTTGTTATATTCAAAATAGCAATCTATCACACTCTGATAATGGTGTGATATATTATGGAAATCATGAAAATTGGGAGTGGATGAAACCTTCAAACGATGTGGGAAGTACATATAGCTGTAGAAGAAAGTGGAGAAATTGCTATCTATCTATCTATATATATATATCTCAATTTTTATTATTTTGCTGTGTTTTGGTCCTCCTTTACCTATGTTCCGATTGGCACATCTATGTACTTGGATGTGGTTGGTTTGAGTCTGAGTCAGTGAGTAAGTATGTCGTTTGAGTCTCTCTTGGTCATTGTGGTTTGAATGAGAGAATTTACAACTTTTGAGTTCATGGAGATAAATGAT
>APFE031687691.1:0-21733 GCA_000404065.3 Pinus taeda | reverse complement strand
GGGGACAAGTCCCCCCCGCATGGAGGGGTGTACAAACTTCCTGGGGTATACATCCGGCTGAAACAAAGACCTCTGAACAATCATGCTCCACACACAACAAAGTACTGAAGCATACTTGAATACTTCTTCAGTGTTAAACTAGACAAATTTCTCATGTATGGCTTCAGCTATGAATTGGCTAAAGTTATAAAGAACAGTGGGTTTGGAATTAGTAGAAAATATTGACAAGAAACCTAGGATGGCTTCATTAACATATTGATCAGAATTGTAACCAAGCAGATAGGACAAAATAGTGGTGATTTGCTTGGTACTGTTAGGAAACATTGATGAATCATAGGGAGGGTTTCTTTTAGGCAGAGGACTATCTATAGCTAGGAAAATTTCAAGAGTCTGGGATCTTTTAGAAAAATCTAGCTTTTGATAAGCTTTTATCAGGCGTTCATGAGAAAAAAGATGGGTTGGTGCAATAGTTGGGGCTTGCAACATTTTTTCAATGGACTCAGCATTGATGAAACAGAGGATTTCTCTTGTGGGTGAAATTATTGCTATTTGAGTGGAATCATAGGATTCATGGCATTTTCTGACAAATTCATGTGCTCTGTGTATCTGAGGGAAAATTTAGTGGGGAAGGTGGGGGTCCCAAAGTCCTATTTCATCTGTCTGATCAATTAATTGATCCTCCATCCAGCAATAAATTTCATATAAATCAAATTGAGAAGAATACTCAATGATTTTACAATATCTATCAGCCAGCGGAGTATGATGGAAGTCAACTTGCAGATGAATAAGAGGATTTGGGGTTTCTGCAATTTCTTTTCCCTTAAGAGGCATCTTATCGAATGAATTGCAGACTGAAAGTGATGGAAATGGAAAAAAATCGGCCTGAAACTGAGTGATAACAATAAAAACAATATGATTGAAAAGAGACAAGTGGACCTGGATGTCGGCTTTCTTTTGAACAGGACAAAGTAACTGCTTAAGTGTTGAACCGTCATTGAGCTATAAGGAGGAAAGCTTCAATGATCAATTTAGTTACAGAAATGCACTGTGTAACAATTTTCATGAAGGAAAAGGGCTTTTAATGGAAAAAATGGAGCAGGATTGATTTTAATGAACGACTAAATCTTAATTAATTATCCAACGAGAGTAATAAATGGGTCTATGGAGGATAAATTCACGGGAGTGAGAATTATATGAATAATGAATCGGCGGTAGCTGATTGGATGGAGGAAGTGACATGGAGCAGATGTGGACAGTGATGTTAGAGCGACAATAAATGGTCAAATGTAAACCACATTCGGGAGAAACTTCAAGTGGTAATTTGTTTCGGGATTTTAAGTCCTAAAAGACTACGATGGGGAAAAGAAGTTTCGGAGGGCAGTTTCAGAAACTACCCACTTCAGACACCTCGCCGATCAGGTTTGAATGGAAAATGTGGGCTGAGGAGCGATGTGGGCCATCGAATCTCAAGGAAGTGTGCGGGATGTAAGGTAAGATGAAAAGTATTTAACATCGTGAAGTGAAAAGTGATGTTGGGGTCAAGCTTTATGGCGGATGTGACAATTTGGTGTTGTGGGCGAATGAATGAATGAAGTTAGGATATTCGTAAAATTACATTAGTACTTAGGATTATGGTTAATCAAAGCCCATACCATATGCACATCTTTGCAATGTTATAACTTAGGATAAAATCCTTTCATGCTCCAATTGTATTCCATTTGTCTACGTACCCTTATCTTTCCTAACATTTTCTCACTTAGTTCTCTGAGTGCATTTAGACTAGCAACTCAATATTTTCCTTTTAATGACTAATCTACTTCTATATATTATTTCCTCCATTGGATCAGATTAAATTGTTGAGCCAATTTTAATTTCTACCGAATGACAAACAATTTAAATCAAATCCAATCATGATTAAACTGTACAATTGGATTGTATGAACTAGTGTGCCATTTAAACAATCTACACACAACCTTTATTTGCAAAAATAAAATTGACTAAGAGTAGTGGCATTTGGATTTGCAACACTTTCAGAGTTTATTATTTATTCTTTTCTTTCTAGCCTAACATTTTATTTTTGCCTTCATTTTTTAGGGCATCTATACATTTTATTTGATATGGACTTATTCATCAAATATCCCTAACACTTTTTTATTTAATATTGTTTTTGTCCGTATCCTAACTTAACACTTTTTTGAAATGTATTTTCATTTTTTGACTAATTGATACTAACTTACCAAAACCAAAAAATGCTACAACATCGGCTCCAATTGGGGACTGCCTTCTCCCGTAGAATGTAGAGAACCTGCAGATCCATGTGCCTTATCCTCAAGCTATGGAGTTTTTGTTGTAAAAATCACATTGATAGCTTGAAAAGTAAAATAAACCAGAGTTTTTACAATGATATCTACTTCAACTTCTCAATATTGAATGTAATGCTTGAGAAACCTTCCATTAACAAGATAAGTGGAATATAGTCCCTCAAGATTTTGTAGCACAAAAGTGTTGCTTCCCTTTACTTCAGCAATAGCTAAAGGTCCAAACCATAGGTTATCAAAATTGCCATGTTTTTCCTTACCTTCTCTTCTGGAATCCCATCTTAGAACTAGATCACCCTCCTTGAAATACCTTTCCTTGGCTCTTCGGTCGAACAGGTTCTTCATATTTTTTTTTTGCGTGCATGGTTCATGGACACCTTCGGTCAATGGGTGGCACTACGTCCACTGGAAAAAACTGGGCTTAATGCCCCATAGCCTACTGCAAGACATAACCCCAAGAGCTTTCGGGAATTGATCCTGTGATCTCCCATCTAGCGAGGCCACGTCTTGACCGATTGGGCTAACCTTTGGGGCTGAGTATTCCAGGTTCTACATCTTATTCAGATACTTTTTCAATTTATATTGAACCTCATCTTCGTTTTCATTTAGTTCAATGATCTAATTTATTTTCCTTGAAACATCAGCAGGTTCATCAATTGAATCCTGCAAAAACTTTAAAATAGGGAAGGCTAGGTTGGTAGGGAAAATTGCATCTTTCCCATAGACTAACTAAAAAGGAGATTTTCCAGTAGACCTCTTTGGAGTAACCTTGTTTGCCCAGACTGCATAAATTAGGTGAGAGTCCCAGCTCTTTTTATGATCTACTAAAGTCCTTTTGATCACTTTTACTAGACTTTTACTTGATGATTCTGCAAGAACCTTACCTTGAGAATCATATGGAATTGAATGATGCAGCAAAATCTGATACTTTTGGAAAAACTCAATCATTTTAACACTGGAAAATGTTGTGTCATTGTCAGTGACAATTTGGGTTGGGAAACCAAATCTAGATAAAATGTTTTCTTTAATGAATTTGATTACTACTGAATCAGTAGCATTTCTTACTGGAATTTCTTCCACCCATTTAGTGAAGTAGTCTGTTGCAGTGAAGATCCATCTGTGTTGATTACTTGAAGTAGGATGAATCTCTCCAATAAAATCTAAACCCCATTGGAGAAAAGGTGTTGAGACTATTGTTGGGATCAATGGAAGAGCTGCTATTTTTTTGCTTACCAATAAACATGTAACAAGGGACACAACTTCTGACCTGTGATCCTACTTGTAAGAATAATATGGGCCAATAAAATATTGCCTTTAATATCTTATACGTTGTTGCTCTCCAAGCATAATGTCCTCCACAAAATACTGTGTAAAACTAATCAATGTTTCATTTAGTCTCTGATTCTGTTAAACATAATAACAAAATATCTAGTGGGTCTTTATAGTATAGATTTGCATTTATGATACAGTACTTGATTGCTTTCAATTTGAGAGTTTTACACTGACTTTTGGAGAATGATGTTGGACACTCAAAATGGATCAAGAAATTTACAATATGCTAATACCAATTTGATAAGAGAAATTTGTCATCAATGTGTAAAGGGATAATCTGATCTGAAGGTAAAGTTTCTTGTGGATTCTTTTCTTCAGGATGAAGGGAAGGTTCTTGTGGATTCTCCTCATTCAAATTTTGGGAAGGTTCTTGTGGATTCTCCCCTTCTGCAAGAATAGAAGGTTCTTATGGATTCTTCTTATCGGAACTTTGAGAACGTTCTTGTGAATTCTTCCCTTGTATTTCCAAAATAGAATTGATTTCAGGCACTTTACAGTTGGATTCAGCTAGAATATTAGCTAATCCTTGACCCTTTACTAGCTTTGTAGTTTTGATAGTTAGATCAAACTCCCGTATTTGAGTGATCCATCTACCTCTCTTCCCACCAGTGTTACGTTGGGTTAAAACAATCTTCACAACATTGTTAGGAACATAAGCAGTAATAGGTGAATGTAGGACATACATCCTGAATGATTTCAAAGTTTGTATAAGGTCATAGGCTTGCTTCTAAATTATGTCATACTTAAGCTCGACATATCTCATAACCTTCCTGAGAAAGGCTATAGGTTGTTCATGGGAATCTTCATTCTTTTGTAATAAAACAACAGCAAGGGTTGTTTTAGAGGCAAAGGAAAAGATACTGAATGGTTTGGTATAATCAAGACTGGCCAAAGTTGGCGCTTCAAAGATAGCCTTCTTGATTTGGTCAAATGCATACTTGGAAGAGACAATAAATTTAACTTCATGATCCTTTTGGAGCATATTAGTTATGTCTTTCAAAATTTCATCATAATTCAAGATGAATCTCCCTAAAAAATTAATCTTGCCTAGAAAATCTTGAATCTCCTTCTTATTTCTAGGTAATGACAATGTTTTTATTACAAAAACATGCTTGGAATCAATCATCACTCCTTCTTTTGAGTTATATGGCCTAGCAGTTTTCCTTCTTTGATAACAAACAAAGACTTTTTAGGATTTAAGGATATTCCAAATTTCCTACACCTGTCAAAAACCTTCATCAAGTGCTTTAGATATTTTTGATCAGAATTAGAAAAAACAGTTATGTAATCAAGATAAATTACTACAAATTTCTTTACCTAACCCACAAAATCTATGTCCATAACTCTCTGAAATGTTTCTCCAGCATTGGATAAGCCAAAGGGCATTCTAGAATACATAAAGGTACCCCAGGCTGTAGTAAAGGTTGTCTTCTCTCTATTTGTTGGATCAACATTTATCTGATTGTAACCTGAAAAACCATCAAGCATGGAAAGTATTTGTGCTCCCGGAACCATCTAAAGTAATTGATCCATTTTGGGTAAAGGGTAATTATCCTTTAATGATGCTTTATTCAAATTCCTAAAGTCCACACAAAGTCTGATTTCCACATTCTTCTTTCTGATGGGAACTAAATTAGCAACCAATTAGAGTATCTAAAAGGGAGAATAATTTGGGCATCTAACATTTTCTTAATTTCCTTTTCTACAGTTGGTAGAAGTGCTGGATTAATCCTCCTAAGTTTCTGTTGACAAGGTTTTGTTTCTGGTTTTAAAGGAATCTTATGCTATATTAGTGATGTATCATAAGTTTTTAGATGAGCATAGGTCCATGCAAAAACATCCTTGAATTTTTCAAATAACTTAAGGTATTGAGCTTAAATTCTGAGATCTAAGGATGCACAGATTTTGAGGCTCTGTTGAGGCCTCGAAAATCGCTGCAACAACATTGGGGGATAACCACCCGGTCCGGACCTTGGTACAGCTCCTTTTCCGTTTGGGGTGGTGGCTCCGATTGGAGATAACGGGACCAGTTTCCCGATATTGAATAAAAAGGATGGATGGGTGATGACTAGTTTGCTTTTGATGATAGGCGACTAGCTTATTCTATTGACAAAAATAGGGAAACTAATACTAATCCTGGGAACAACTTATTCATTCGGAATGCAGCGTTAAATAATCCTTATCTATCTAACAGGCATATAGATGACTCTGTCATATAAACATAAGATATTCAATCATTCAAAGATTACTTCATATGAATAGTCACAATGAAGCGATAAATACAAATTACTACATTCACTGTTTATATCATCGATACATATATACGATTGAAAGAGAAGCATGCTATAGACACCAATAGTGGAATGCATAAAGGATGCTGCGAAAACACATATATATATGAGCGATAATAGCAAGAGCGATTTTAATAACAATTCATATAACGAAAATGAATACAGACGCAGATAATAGTACCATGTGAGCTGTAGATCAATCCGAAATATCAATCGCTATTCAAAATTCCTTATTCAACACAGAAATGCTTTCAAACAATAACAATAGTGCACATTTGCATAAAATCCTTCCTCATCAAATTCGGAATAATTGGTCAAGTTTCATAAAAGAATATCCCTGAAGTACAATAGTGCAACTTCAGGGTTTTAAGTCATATACAAAACTTTACGACCCTTTCTAAATGCATGAAAGGGTCTATAAATACTACTAAGCTAAAAAAATCTATGAAACAAAATCCTACTAAATTGGCATCAGTAAATGCGATCTATTTCCCTGGGGCGATCTGGCAGTCGGCGATGTGAATCATGACTCAGGTTGTTTGCCTTTAAACCTGAGCTGGCTTATCGCAAGCATCGGCTCCACTTCTGGCGGTCTGTTGAGGCGCAAGCTGAATTGGGAAGAAAAGGTGGCATCCTGAATGTCGGGTATGATATACCCGACAGCATATGTGAGGCACTTTAAGGCAGATTTTTGGCTGTATGGCTTCACTAAGAAGAACCAATAAGCATCCCATGTTAAACTGTTGATTCCCGCGATTAATCTTCCATTTTTCTCCAGCTCCGGGTAGCATGAATGCTCCAACATCTTTTTCGTTGTTAATTGACCTGGAGTACATTGGGAAATCATATTAGACAAATAAAGCGTATTATTTACTAATTCAACCAAATTGCTAGTGGTTGCTTTGCATCTGAAAATCGCTCTTTCTACCTTCATTAACTGTGATTTCCATTCTGTGAATAATATTTCTTTGTGCGATTCCAGAATTCTTGGTAGATTAGTCACCTGGCCTTGATCAGAATCTTGCCATTCTATAAAACTTGTCAGTGTTTCTTCGGCCTGATCCAAATCGGTCCTTGCTTTTTCTACCTTTTCGCTTATGGATGCTACTAACTCGCACAATGGTTCTTGCTTGTGTAATCTGCTGACAATAGGAGCTTAACCTGATTAATCAATGCCTTATTTAACTGAAGTGCTTCTGCTTTGAATTCATCTACCTGAGGGAGCCTTTTCATTTTCTCAATTTGAGTTGACAATTGAGCGATTTGCTCATCTTTAGCTTTTATTGTTCCCTCAGTCGATATTCTTAATTGTTCCAATGTTTCTGATAGTTCCTTTTGTCTTTGTATTGCGCCCTCGTCAATCCTTTGTTTCTCCTCTTGTAATTGCTTGGTCAGCTGATAATTGTTCTGTTGCTGCACTAGCAATTCCTGCTCCGCCTGCTCTGCTTTCTGCTGAACTTCCGATAATTGCGCCTGTAGCGAAGAGATGTCTTGATCCTTTGCTTTCAATAAACTGCTCACCTCCGATGCTTTATCAGCATTGATTTGATAAGTTACTTCCCTGGCAAGTAACTTATCAGGGATGTAAAGTGGGAGCACATGTGGCCTGGCCTGACTGCCAAAAACTCTAATGTAGGTAAATTTCTCCTCTCCAAACCAACTTGCTACTGCGGTTAAATCTACCCCTGCTTGCTCAGAAATCTTCGGGGCAGGCTTATCAAAAATGGAGTAATAAATTGGCAACATAAAACCGTTGCAGATTTGATAAAGGTGGTGCTTATAGTTGGTCTTCCACAACTTTTGATGATATATGTGAATGGGTGTGGGGTATTGCGACGTCCACCTCCATCCAAGCACAGGAAACTCAAAATTAAAACATAAGACATCCAACACATAGGCGTTGTAATAAAATGGCGGAATGAACCTCTCTGTGACGCGAGAGTTAAACCTGAAATCGAGAATGGCCTTGGCTAACTTGTCGGAGAATATATCCGCCCAATCCACAATCTCGCCACTACATGCCACCTCCATTAATGGGACCATTTCTATGGTAAAATTGGTGGAGTCATGCAATCCCCATAGCCTACACAACATAATTCCAGCATAGCAGTAAGGAGAACATAGGGAGTCGACTGAGTACTTACCCAAGGATTCATGCTTGTGCTTTGCTGGATTTTGTCTCCAGCCTCGAATTGGTTCGGACTCGGTCTCGTTCTTTGCTCGAAATTTCTCCAGAAATTCCGTGTTATATTTTTTCTCTTCTGCCGGTAGGTGATACATTTGCCTTAGATCTGCGGCTTGAAAAGAACCGAAAATCCTCCCATCTCCAGTGCTAAACATTCTGTTGGTAATTGGGATCTCTTGGATTTCCCACCTTACCACATCCTTATATGGGAGAATTTGCTCCCGGGCCACTATTCTGTGCAGAAAGGAGTTGGCCAAGTCTTTTAGATTGGCCTGAGATTTGCTGGTACTATCGCATGAGACTTGTATCCCGGTCACCTTCGGCTCCTCGGCTTCAATCAAATTATATGTTCCTTGCCAAGTGGCCCTGGTAAGTCCCAGGCATGTCGTATCTGATATAAGTCCTTTCTTTTTACCGCTTGAATCCACAACAGATTGCCCTGCGGCTGGTGAAGCAGTAGGCATTGTAGTCTTTTTGGACTTCTTTCCCATTCCACTCAATTCTATCTCTGTGGAAGAATCCTGCACAGAGCGAAAGATAGGCGTAACACAGGCAACAATAACATGAATTGAATAGAGTGAAGTATATATGTCTTGATGCATTCATAGTGATCGATTGACTTAAGACGACTTTCGGATCAAATCTGTGAATAGATCGCAAGCTTGCTGTTTTCATTAAATGGTCGTTAAGGCCTGTCAATCTCATTAATACCAGTCGCTTCGGTTAATGGCCGAATTATTTATTTGAAGCATGTCTTGGGCAATTTTGCGGTTGAACGCGGATGAGCGGCTTTTCAAAAGATATTGCCTTAATTACGAATAAATCATATTAAACTGCCTTTATGATTTTTACTTTGAAAACTGCACTTTTTAACCTTTTCGCAATCAAGCGTCGGGGAAATCCTAAGTCATTGCTTTGGTTTCATTTGGAATCCCCGATCGCCGATAGCGATATCGCATCGCGTCGGGAGTAGCGAGTAGGGTCGTTTAGGATGTGGGCATGGTGAGTCGCCGATCGCCGATAGCGATATCGCATCGCATCGGAACAAGAGAAAGCTTATTTGCGTTAAACATTATTGCCGATTGCCGATTGCTGATTTCGATTTCGCATCGCATCGGAGAAAGGGGATGTTATTTGGGCTTAAACATTATCGCCGATTGCCGATTTCCGATTGCCGATTTCGCATCACATCGGAACAAGGGGTTGTTTAATTGTGTTACTTTATGTTTTGTCGATATCCGATAGCGATTTCGCATTGGCGGAAATCAAGATGTCCCTTAAGTTGTGCTCTCTTTGTCATTGCGATATGCGATCTTGTGATCGCTTTATCGCAATGATAAAGATAAATCGTTTTACGTTGGGGTTTTTGATTGGTTTTATTGAAAAGGCCTTCTAATAATGTTTTCTTTTATTCAGGCCTTTTTGAAATAGAACTTTAAATTGATACCAATTTAAAACAAAAATTAAAAAGGGACCCATTTCACATTATAGTTTTGGAATAGTAATGATATGAAATGGGGGGTTGTTGTATGGCACAACAGGCTCCTAGTGTCATCATTTGTTCTAATGTTTACCTCCTCTATGCCATCTTGTGGAGAGATTGATTGTGGGTTTCTGAGGACATCATTTTGATCAAACAATTTCTCTAAAGGAATGAAACCTTTGGGAATAAAATTGTTAGACAGCTGAATGATATCATGATTAGAAATTTTTGAGTTGAAATCTGAATTATCATTTTCATTTGAATTCTAAATTATTTGTGTTCTATTTTCATCAATTTGTAGAACTTAAAATTCATCTGTAACTTGTAGAAAAGATTTTAATTGTTCATCATCTTCAAATATCTGTTGAAAATAACAACAAGAAATGATAAAAATAGAATCCAGCATATTCCAATTTTAATTTGTCCTTGAATTAAAATTCGAATTTAGTCTCACCAGCTACTTGAAAAATAAATTCATTTTGGATTAATTAGTTGGAGAAATTAAAGTTAGAAGTCTTTGTGAAGTCATGCAACAGTTATCCCTTAAATTAAGAAGTTATCACTTAATTAAGGAGATAAGGATGAGTTATAATTTGAGTTGTAATTAGCTAGCTCAGTTAACTGAGTTATGTCTAGTTAAATTAGTTCCAAATAGTTTGAGGAACTAAGTGTGAGTTCAGTCAGTTAATGCATGCATGCATGCAACTAGTGTACTCCAGATAACTGAAGATTCTCTCATAAATAACTCATGCATGTCTATTCAGAGAAAGACCCAGTTGAGATTAAAGATAGGGACTCTGTACTATCAGTTGGAGGAATTTTCCTATAAAGGAAACTCATCCATGCAGTCAAGGCATAGGTTCCTCGAGGATTGCGCAACTTATAGGGTGTAGGATCACTGTGAGTGATCAGTGTTACACTTGGTAACAGGAGGATCACCCAGAGAAACTGCGCAAGGAAATAGGAGGCTTGGAGGGAAGAGGAGAAGGTTTGTGAGAAGCCTTGATTGCCTATAAGTATCCAAGAGGATTTCACTGAGAGCTGGCTAGTTGTGGGAGCTAAGGCTTTGTGTAATTCTGATGTATTTCCACCTCCTTTGATAATACAGATAGTGGGGTTTTTAGCTGAGTCTTTCCCCTAAGTATTCTTATGTGTTTCATGTGTATTGATTCTTCTTCTAGTTATATGTGGTCTGCTTGATCTTGTTCAAATCTATTAAGCTTCTACAAGTTTGGTTATAGAAGTAGATTAAAGTATTTTTCTTTAATGATATTGCATTATTAGGTTAATCTACAGTAAGAATTTCTACATGGTATCAGAGGCAGGTTTATCGGAGCAAAGTTTATTGGAGCAGTGAACAGTATACAAAGAAGAGAATTCGAAGTAGGAAAAGAAAATTGGGCCGCGAGTTTGCAAAGAAAATATGAAATTTTTGTGCAAAATTTTTAAAAGAAAATAGAAGATCTATATTCCTTGCGAAAAAATACCCAAATTCAAAAAAAAAAATCAGCTGAATCAGAGTTCAGATGAGGGAGATATCGATGATTTAAAATCAGCCCTTTTTCCATAAAATTGTGTGACAGTGGGAAAGATGAAACAGATTGGTGTGCTAGCTAAGAACCTGTATGCTCTTGAGGTTCAAGACACGTGCAAAGCCTTGAGGAGCAAGGAAAATTTTAGAGACTTGGTGGTTGAGAGGGAGAGTAAATTACCTCTCAACATGCAGTCCCAGAAGAAGTCTCACACAATTGTGGAGGAGCCACAATTGGAGAAGTGAGCAGAGGGATCACATGCAACCATACCTCCAGGTGTGAAGTGGGGCGATGTGAAGTGATAGTCTCACAAAAATTGAAATTGGGCAGGGTCCATTGGGAGGTTTTATCTCATGGATTGTACCTTGCTACAGGAGCCCCAAAGTACATAGTAGCGAGAGGAATCAGTGGGATTAATGCAGTCAGAGATCAAAGTGATAGAGGCTAGAGTAGTTAGATACTAAAGAGCACAGAGAAGGATTGACAGTAGTGCAGAAAGGAAAAGTCAGCAAAAGCGCAAAGTTTTTAGTTGACAGAGGCAATAACAGTAAGAGACTTTGATGACAGATGCATCAACTGATTCAGGTTGGATGTTTTTTTATTTCTGGTGTTGCTGGAGCAACAACACTAGAGAGTAGTGTTGCATGCATCGCATTCCAAAGGTTCAAGATCAGGATTGAGTTTAATTCATTTCTTGTTGAGAGTGAGTGTTTAAAATAGCAACAAGAAATGATAAAAATAGAATCCAGTATATTCCAATTTTACTTTGTACTTGAATTAAAATTAAGAAGTAAAATTTGAATTTAGTCTCACCAGTTGCTTGAAAAGTAATTAATTAATTAATGTTGGATGAATTAGTTGGAGAAATTCAAGCTAGAAGTCTTTGTGAAGTCATGCAACATTTATCCCTTAAATTAATTAAGTTATCCCTTAATTAAGGAGATAAGGATGAGCTATATTTTGAGTTGTAATTAGTTAGCTTAGTTAACTGAGTTATGTCCAGTTAAATTAGTTCCAAACAGTTTGAGGGACTAATTGTTAGTTTAGTCAGTTAATGCATGTATCCATGCAACTAGTGTACTCCAGATAGCTGAAGATTCTCTCATAAATAACTCATGCATGTCTATTCAGAGAAAGACCCAGTTGAGATTAAAGACAGGGACAATGTACTATCAGTTGGAGGAATTTTCCTATAAAGGAAACTCATCCATGCAGTCAAGGCATAGGTTCCTTGAGGATTGCGTAGTTTTATAGGGTGTAGGATCAGTGTGAGTGATCAGTGTTACACTTGGTAACAGGAGGATCGCCCAGAGAAACTGCACAAGGAAATAGGAGGCTTGGAGGGCAGAGGAGAAGGTTTGTGAGAAGCCTTGATTGCCTGTGAGCATCTAGGAGGATTGTACTGAGAGTTGGCTAGTTGTGAGAGCCAAGGCTTTATGTAATTCTGATGTATTTCCACCATCTATGATAATACAGATAGCGGGGTTTTTAGCTTAGGCTTTTCCCTGAGTATTCTTTTGTGTTTCATGTGTACTGATTCTTCTTTTGGTTATATGTGTTCTTCTTGATCTTGCTCAAATCTATTAAGCTTTCGCAAGTTTGATTGTAGAAGTAGATTAAAGTATTTTGCTTTAGTTATATTGCATTATCAGGTTAATCTATAGTGAGAATTTCTACAATATCTACTAGTATTTTAGGTTATCTGGGATAGATGGCCTGTATTTGACTTGTATTTGATAGAGCACATTAGTTTGATCAAGGATTTTAAATGAACTAGCAGAAACAACTAGGAATCTGCATGAATATTCTAATCCCTTAGGATATAAGTCAAATTAAAATCATTGAAGAAATATTCTACTAAATCCAAAAGCTCATTTCGATAAGATCTAACCCTAGGATGTTTTTTTTGGCGGAGATTTATAACTTGTTTAACAATGAGCTTTGAGTCAGTAAAAACACTCAGGTTTTGTACTTTTAAGCTCTTGGCTAACTGTAGTCCTAAAAGGAAAGCCTCATACTCAGCTACATTATTTGTAACTTCAAAATCAAGTTTGCATGATTGTGTAATGTTTTCTTTTTCCAGTGAGATTAATACTACCCTAGCTCCTGCTCCATCCTTTGTACAAGAACCATCAAAGAACAACTTCCATACATCAGTTTGATTTGGTACAAGACTCTTAATTACATCTTCAATTTTTACTTTAGTTTCATGTGTTTGGTTTGAAGAGAGTTGAAAACAACCAAAATCTTGATCAATTTCATAAATGGGATGGTTCCTTGGTTGATCTATTTTGCAAACAGTGTGAAAAAATCTTACCTCTCTATATAACCTAAGTTTCTCTCCACCATAAACTAGTATAGTGGCATAAGACATGTCCATCTGAAGATTTCCCCCTAATTTGGCACAACAAGACCTTGAAAGGAGAATTCCAAATTTGGGAGGGATTTCTGTGACAACTATATCTAACACTACACTTTTTACAAGGGTTTGGGCAAGATGACTACTAAATCCTTAATCAATCATAGAAAAGGCACCCTTTTGGAATCAAAGGTGTACAAATCATGATAGGATCTAGTTATGTCAAGATTTAAATGATCCGTGATAAATTTCGGCATAAGATTATGTGATGCTCCATAATCAAGCATACAATCGTATAACATAGAATCATTTGTTTTAAGATTCACATAGAAAGGGGGTACCATTTCATCTACCATATCTGAGCTAGGACCAAAGACAATTGCTAGTTTTTCATCTTGAAGACTAATGATATCACTTTCAACATCAACCAAGGTGTTTTGTATCCATTTGGAGACTTTATTTTTATATCTACGGTTTTTGGAAAGTTCTGAAAGTGGTATAGGGACTTTAACTCTTTCTAACTCCTTTTCAACATTAAATGCAGTTAAAAGAGTTTTTTCAATTTGAGTAGTATCAGTTGACTGATTTAATAGTCTAATAATAGTTTTTTAGTTTAAACAGTTTTAGTATGAGGTTCAATTGTTGGAGGTTCCTTCAGAGGTCTTCCTAGACTAGGTCTAGGCCTAATATCATATCTTTTGCTTAGTTTTGCAATTAGGAATTCAGAGAAGACATGGTATTTGGAAGCCTGTGAGGAGTCTTGATCATGTTGAACCTACTTTTGTTGTGAGAGATGAATAATAACAGTCTAGCCAAAAGATGTATCCATATTATTAATATCTTCAGTGATAGTCATAGTATTGTCATCAGGTTGTTGATCATCTATCAATAAAGGAGTTGGAACCTGCTAATAATTACTAGGCCTTTGAAGAATATGTAGTGGTGCATTTCTTTTGTATTGACCTTGATTTTAATTTTGGGTTCTAGTGACTGTTTGTTGAACTGTTCTAGGTTGAGTCTCAATCTTGGAAATTCTATTAGATAGATTTCTAAGAATTGAAGTTATCTCATCTATTTTAGAGTCTTCAGTTTTAGTCTTAGAGGAAGTAGAGGCCTCTTGACTTGATTTTAGTTTTCTTTGGGCTTTTTCATCTTTAGCTTTTAAAGTGGCTAAGGCATGCCAATTTTCTTCCACCTCTATAGCATTAGTTTGCATGTGTTCAAGAGTCCTTGAAGTTGTTTCTCTTAACATCACAACAAAGTCATCTTCAAAAGCTTTTGAAAACCTAGATTTAGTCCCCATTGTCACCATCTTCCACAAATCCCTAAGAATGTACCTTTCATTTCCCATAGTTTTAGCCCTAAATTGCTTCATCTGAGCCAGTTTGAGGACCAACACTACCTATAACCCTACTGGGGTGTGTTCACTAGTAGGTTGCTCCACTATGGCCCGCGTTGATCACCAACAAGTTTCTCCCCTTTGCACCTGTGTTGGTTCTAGAAATCTGAGAGAATGATCAGGATTCTGGAAGATTTCCCTTCTAGGAGCTTGTAGAAGTTGTTTCAACTACTTACCTTGGATAAAAAAATTGGATCCTACCCTTCCCTACATTGGACTTTTCACTGCTTATCCTTTGATCCTATCCCTCCATCAAAGGTAGATATCTTACCCAAGATTGGTAATTGGATAAGAACTCCCAACTTACCCTACTTCTCTATATATTTGGAGCCTTTTATGTGGTTGGGGGTTGGCTTTTGGAGAGTGATTCTTCCCTTACCTTGCTGCACTGAGTGGTCATTATCTCATGCATTTAGGGTCATTGGAGGTGTATATTGTGACAAGGAAAGGACAAGAAACAACTTGGAGGAGCTCTTCTACACGATCAACGACTACTTATGGTTGTAATATCCTTCCATTTATATTACTGCAAAGAATTCATTGTTTTTCTATATGTGATGTTGTTACTTAACTTATTTCAATACCATGTTGATCTATTGAATGATGTACTTAAATGATACTGCATAGATCTCGTAGTTTCTTGGCTTGTGTTATCTGACTATGCAGGTTCTAATTTTGGCATTCGGAGCTAGAATTGGAGCTTCCAAGCTAAACAAGGAGCAAAGTGTGTGAAGTATTCCAGGTAGGCCTCACTCCATCATCTATTTACTTTAAAGAAAATCGTTGTGTTCCTTGTCTCTTTGATGTTCAAGGTTAGCCACCGACCTAGGGGAGATACTTTTGTCTACAATCGTAAATCCCATATAACACTTCGATGGTATAGGATACCATAATTGCATTGGTTCTTGATTCACATTGAATTTAGGATTACATGGAAAAATATTAAATCCATCAATAGAAATCAAAGTTATTATGAGATACACCATCATGAAGAACCTACTAGTCTTAGAGAAATTGGTTAGCTCAGAAGCTAATTCATTACAAATGATATCATCCCAGTTGAATACACAATCCTTGTTGTATGTGCGATAAATCATATAGAAAATGCATTTTGGAACTCTTGTTGTAGTTTACTATCCCATGGCACGTGCACAAAGCCAAAAAAAGTCTCAAAATGATTGTTTAAACAAAGATATTTCTAGAATAGAGAGATCATTAGGAACTTAGTAATTCTACAAAAAGAAATTTGCAAATGAGCTAGCCTCGCATGCTTCTAAGATCGCAAAACTATGTGCTTCGAACAATGGCAAGGAAATATTAGCTTCGGGTAACTTGAATATTTGTCTAAATATCTTTCATTCAAATATATTTTCTTCATTCGTCGCATAATTGTTCTTGTTTTTTATTTTTATTTTTTTGTGTACAAATGAATAATTTCCATAAAATCAAAAACTTCTAGAACACATCCAGCATTCATTATTGTTCTTCTCATTCGTTGACAGAATAACGTAACTCTCATATGAAATAAATCAATGGAAGTTCTCGTTGACAACACCAAGTGAATTAACAGTGTCAGTGCAAATAACTTGTTTTCTTTCTCTACTAACCATATTCATTTCTTAGTTGAAAACACATTCCTAGTTAATAATTTTCTCAACAACTCTATGTTGCACAAAGTTTTATTTTTATTTTTTTCCTGGTTCTGTATATATTCACTAGATCTTACTTTTGCAAACATAAAATCTGTTCAGACTATTACAACTGTAAAATCTGTTACACAGAACATTTGTCAAAAACAATAATTGAAGATACCAAAGCTAACATTTACGAAAACGAGTGCAAATTTACCTTGAAACTAGAAAACCATCTCATCCATTTATTATACATTTCGTTTGTGTGTGACTATAAATTCTGTACAATAATGACATCTAGCTCATAGACTATCGATAATAATTCTCATTGCAAAAGAATTGTGCCAAGTTATGCCTATTATGAAATTACAAAATGGTGTAGTTGCTACATGTTAGGGCTCCAGGAAACTCTCCTAGGTTGTAGCTCGGAGATGCCTGGTAACATATAAATTAAACTATTTTTGCAGAATTTTATTGGAAAGGATGATGGTTTGGTTCAACCCAGATAACCACTTCTACTATGTTTTCACTCCAGACATGCATGAACACCCTCAGACTACAAGGCTTTAGACCACCAATGCTCAACAGTTTAGGAATTAGGTGAATAAGGAGAATACTGACCACAATAGCAGATACACACAACCATGTGATGGCTAGTTGCAACCAGTAAAGAAACTTGTAGATCTAATCTATCAATGCAAAGATAAGACGACAGTTGTTTTGCATCAGACACAGAAGAAACCTTAGTGGCCTACTCACTGATACATTCAATATTTCAATAGAGAGATAAGATGACAGTTATCTAGTATTAAACACAGAAGAAATCATGAATATAGTGCCACAAGCACAAGCTTATAACAGAGATGAAATGGATAGTGAGCATGTAACAGCAAAAGAAGCTTTCATTGCTGAAAATGAAGATGAGACACTGCAAGTTACAGAGTGTCTACAGTCTCCAGAAGTTGAACCTTACATCAAATGCCAACCCTAGTTATGTCTTTTTCCTGGCTATTTATAATTTAACATTACAATGGCCTTGGCCACTTAGGGGTGGAGGTGTCTTAATTGACCACCAACTGCATTTAACTATCTAATAGTGTCTTCGGATGCAGTTGCTTTCTCTGTTAGGAACACTCCATCAGTTTGGTACTGTGCTATCCTTCAAGCAGTTGGACTGATCATGGTAGAGGAGTTCCATGACTGTTAAATTTGATAGCTGAGTCGTGTTGTGTCCTTTTCTCCATTTGGCCATGCTCTCTGTTTAATTTGGTTGTTGGGGTTAGACTGGACGTGGGGATGGAGTGCATGGGCAGATGAACGGCTAGGATGATCACGGATGGTGGCCGTTGGATCAAGGGAGATGAATGGCGGAGATTGCTTGGTGGAGGCTAGCAGTCATGGTAGGAGTGGGATATTTCCAGGCCGTTAGATCTTCAAGCAGGTAGATTAGACGGTTATCGAGTGACGGAGGTGTGAGGGAGATAATGGGCGGTGTGGTTTAACTTGAGCAGTAATTGTTTTTATCACGTGGACATCGGGAGGTGAGTGGTAATTGTCAGAATCCGCGCGATTCCATTCAATGAATGACACGTACCAGCGGAGGGGAGAGAGAAACCGCCCATATTGTGCAAGTATTGCCCACACTAGTTGTCCATGCGATAAGAGTGATGACCATCAGATCTAGCAGGGTTGATCTGACGATGGAAGCCTATCGGGCAGGTCGCCTTTATCGGGAGGAAAGTGGGTCGTTGGATCGGTGGAAGAAGATCAATGGCGTGGATGCGGTGAGGTGTTTTATGAGCGGGCAAGGGCATATGGTCAGGTTTTATGGGTACTTTGGCTTTGTGCTTGGGGCTAAGACCAAAAGGGAGTATTTTGTCAGGGTAAGAGGGTGAACGAAGGAAACGGGAAGGTTAGCAATTGAACAGGTAAGAGGAAAAAAGGGAAAAAATGACCCAAGTGGGGCCCCTTTGAGAACAGCAGATCAGACTGAGCCCCTCTTTGACCTTCCAAAAGTCAGCACTACATCTCAGGGCTAACACTTCCCACTACTTAGTCATTATCATCTTTGAATTACGAATAACCTGAAACACATATTTAGACAAGTTAAGAGACACATACATTTTAACGAATTATTGCAAATTGTTTTGCTCGCTTATCTTGCAATCTAAATAAATGTTAGTTCAAAAATTAATTGCATTATTTAAATTGGAAATGAACACACGGGAAAAGTGTCACACATAATGGATGTGTGCGGAGAAGATATGCAAAGTAACCTGTATGTATGGGAAATGGAAGATGTAAAAATACAATAGCACTTTCACACATTTGCAAGTTTTGCACATCGTTTAGGCATTTTTTCCTATTTTCTACAACTGTATAATTACTAAATACCTTGATTTATAATAATACAACTAACAAATATGAAATTTTTATTATCTTGCAATAGTTAAATAAATTACCTATTCATTTTGGGCCTCGCATAACAATGAATAAACAAATCTATTGTTACAACCTATACAAAAATAGCTAAAATTTTAAAAAATATGTTGTATTGCATTTACAATTGCTTATGAACATTTTTGCTTCAAAATAAAAAATGTATAGCTTTTGCAATCTTACAATCACTCAAAGTATAATGAAGCATGTATTTCATCATGGTCACTCCAGTATGAATGTGAAATATGAGTATGACATTACTAAAGAGGGAAATTTGTCCAAATGTGATCAACAATTTAATCCTATTCCCAAAAATAAAATCCCTCGTTATTTCTTGTAACTGCTCGCTTCGCTTATATTCTAATAATTGTTTGCTTCATTTTCTATTTGAATTAATGTCAATATTGAAATCTCCAATAAGTATGAAAATTTAATCAACCAATTTGAATTGTGCCTTTGCTATTGTTATTTCTTAAACGATTGCAAAAACAGGGACAAGCGGTGCAATATATAAATTTATTATGCATATCCAACATTGGAAATATACTTCTGACAAAAAAGTTTGATTTTATTATTGCAAATGTTTTTCGTTGATATGATTTCTATGTTCTTTTGTATGCAGGTAAGTACTCCATGAAGACAATTTGATATGTTGAAATTGAATTTATGAAATTCAATATTGGACGGTGGAAATTTTAAATGTGTTTCCTGGATACAAATAATAGTAACATTAATTAAATATTTATCACACACAATGTCATTCATATGAGCATGTAGACTATTCAAACTTGCAATCGTTAAGGTATTTTCACTTGCTATAGACTTCTCTATGTATCACAATTTCCATTATGTTTAAGTTCTTAAGCGTTTTATTTCTTCTAATACTTTCATATTTACAGAAAAGTTCTTTTTTGTTAGATTTGAAGAAGATACAATGATTCCTTCATTCTAACATGCAAGAGTGTTGTGTAAACTAGTCCATGTGGTAATATGCCACTTGGATCAAATGCAAGTCCATTTAATGTTTTTTCCCCTTGGAAAAATCGTAATTTCCATTAAGTAAGAAAATTACATGTTGTATATGCATGATGCATATGTTGTAAGAGAGGTATTTCCTATCTAAAAAACATAATTTCTCCAGTACAGATCAAAATTTGGTGCCTTATGTCCACACAGGGAGGCACCATTCTCAGTTGTGTTCATCATAAAATTTTATCAAAAAAACTCTAGACATGTACAGTACCGCACTGTTCTTGATTTTAAATGCATATGTATATTTACAGATGGAAGCTAATAAGCAAAATAAACATATAGCCAAGCTCCCTATGAACCTGCTACATAGCTATGTCCATAAAGGGCCGATGATAGTACTGATAATGGGCTCCTTCCCTGTGTTCCTGAATCATCCAAGTGTCGAGAGGCCTATCCGCAACTTCTTTGGATAATCCATCGGCAGCTGCATTCAGTTCCCTGAAAATATGATGGCATGTAAATAAGTCCAAGAATGTAATTAGTCAGAGTGCTTCATCCAAGATATGTCTCAAAGTGTATGCAAAACATCTTGTTGTTTTATTTAACCAGCATAGACAATTTTTGAGTCCCCAAAGCGTTGTAGGTCTCTACAGTGATTTTCCAGTGAAAATTGAATGAGGAATTTAGCAGTGGATAGTTCGGCGAAGTTATTCGTGCCCCATCCTAATCCCATTGGAATATTGAAAAATGGGAGTTAGTGAGATATAGTATGGCACCTCCACCACACCCACCCTCCTATGTGGAACCATTAAAAAATGCCTAAGGCATCGAATGATTAATGGTTTTAGGGACAATGGATCATGGACGAGAGATTTCATCATCATCAGTGATGATAGAGAAATCAGACAATATTCAGGTAGCAATGGAAGGCCAATGCAGTGCAGTGTTTTGGAAGACGAGTTTGTTGTGAGCGATCCAGAGGGCCCAGCTAATGAGGAGCAGGAGGTTCTCAAGATTTATAGGAACAGTGCTTAACCACCATGTGGACCAAGCCTCCTTGATAGTAATACCCTGCCACTTGATCGGAGATGTAGCCACTGATAAGATCGATTGCCAGAGTTCTTGTGTGGCCAGGCAATCAATAAAAAGGTGGGTAACAATTTCATTACTTCATTTGCAAAGGCAACACCAAAATGGGCCGTGTTGTGCTCGTTTGAGAAGGTTATCTCCTGTGGGAATTTTATTTTTAAGGATGGTCCACATGAGGAGTCTATTCCTGGGGGGCGCTTTGAGCTTCCACAAGTGCTTCCACCAAGACTCGATGTCTTGTGGTCGACGAGCTTTGGCTAACACATTGTAGCCTTCCTTAGGTGTGTATTTCCCCACTTTCAAGAGCACCCATATTACCTCATCTTCACCTTCGCCTAACTGAATGTGTGCTTCAATAAGATGCCTGATATAGGCATTCCATTGTTGTGTCCACTGTTGAGGGATGTTTAGACTATGGGCCGATTTCCATTCTCGCTAAAATAATGTGTTGTGCTCGGGGTCCGCGATGTGGCTGATATGGGTGATGTTCGTTGTGCTGAGAAAGTTCTTGAGCTCAACTGGCAGCCTGTGGGCATTCCCACAGCCAATCCATGGGTCCTGTCTGTAGGTTTTAACCCCGTACAGAAATTACCTGCATATGAATTCTAAATCACAGGAAAAATACAAATGCGAGAGCATAACACATAAAACACATATACACAGAGATTTCCCATTGGATCTCAAAACCGAGACTACCAGCTTG
>APFE031687681.1:105563-126229 GCA_000404065.3 Pinus taeda | reverse complement strand
TTCTTTGGTTTTTCATCTTCAACATCTATTGTGGAAGCATGTTGTTTTCCTTCCCTCTTATTTTTTTTAGCCATA
Source organism: Pinus taeda (assembly GCA_000404065.3). Lineage (NCBI taxonomy): Eukaryota > Viridiplantae > Streptophyta > Pinopsida > Pinales > Pinaceae > Pinus > Pinus taeda. The sequence continues at coordinate 126,154 of APFE031687681.1, read as the reverse complement.
TTAGGACAACTTATTTTGAAATGTACATATTCCTAACAACCATAACATTAGATATTTGATAAGTATTTCTTCTTCTTATGGGAGGAAGAAGATCCCTTTCCTGACTTCTTGTGTTGGGATCAAAACTTCTTCTTTCCCTTGTTTTTGAAGCAAGCTACAAGGGCTTGAACTTGTTCATCTTGGAAATCTCTAGTCATCAATATTACTTCTTCTTGAGAACAAAATGTCCATAGTTGTTCAAATGTAAGAGCTTCCTTCCAATTGCTTATACCTACTACAAAAGTGTCCCATGATCTAGGAAGACCATTGAGTGTTGCAATTACTAATGCTAGATCAGGAATGGATTCACCAATTGCTTGAATTTAATCTCTTATTTATGAAATGCTTATAAAGTAAAAATACATGGTGTCATCATTAGTCATCCTTGTATTTTGAAGTTCATTCTTCAAGCTCAGTGATTGACTAACATTCTTGATAGTGTAGAGATTGATTAGGGCGTCGTAAATCTTCTTTGAAGTATCAAGTTTTACAATGTAGGGAACCAAATGATCCCTAATGGAGTCTACTATAAGAATCATAGCAGTTTTGTCATCCTCCTTGAACTTTTATTTTCCTACTTCATATTCTATTTCAATGAACTTCCCTTTCACAATGACCAAAACTTTGTACTGTGAAAGAAGAATATCTATTCTAACTTTCCAAGCTCTGAAGTTTGATGCTCCCTCTAGCTTGTTTTCAGATTTCATAGAGGAAGCCATAGAAACCAATATACAAGAAGGACTTGGATAAAAATTTCTCTAGGATTTCGTCTAGGTGATCTCAATATTCCTTTCTTCCTTCATCAAAGCTTTGATCCCATGTTGATTTTCTTGGTGCAACCAAGATTAGCACAATATTTCTAAAATTATGGTAATTAATTTTGATGTAGATCTTATTTTAACTTATTACAATATTATTCAATAATTATACTTCAAAAAATTAGCCGTGATGAATACTAGATAGTAGATATGAAAACATACAAAAGAAAACAATATTTACCATGGGAAAACCCACAAAAGGGAAAAACCCAACAACATTTTTCAATACATAAATTATTCTTGTTAAATAAGAAACACACATAGACCTGTAGTCAAACCTGATCTTCTCCTCCATTTAAAGTCACCCAATCTGGTCTAGAAATTTGTTTTGTCTTTCTAACCCATAATTTTGGCCCTCCTGCGATAACCAATTTCCCTAGAAATTTTGGCCCTGCAACAATTGCCCCGATTACCCAGAAAATTCATCCCCTTGCAATAGTTTCCCTAGAAAATTTCCAATCACAAAGATGATGGCCAATCCACACATGTGATTTGTAAGAGAGAGAAGAGAGAGAGAGAGAGAGAGAGAGAGAAATTGTCCTTATATTCATTTGATTTATCTTTCTTGTCCTTCACTTGCTTCACCATAAATTGTCTTGTATGAGAGAGATTGAATTCCCAAGTGGAGGAGGATGTGCTTCTTTTATATAGTGATCTGTCTAGGTCGAATGGGTTTCCTTTGGAGCTTGGGATGACTTGACTTGGAGGGAAGCTAACTTGTCACTTTTGGAGGAAAAAATTACATTTCAAAAATTCAAATTTTCATCTTTAAAATGTCTCAATGAGACTTTGACTCAAAATCAATTTTCCTTTGAATCGGGCATTTATAAATATGATTTATAGTGATAAATACAAATAAATCAAGTGACCTAACATACATTATGAATACCAACCATAGTTATAACATTGGGAATCAAAATTGTCATTAAACCAAAACCCATAGGTGTTAGTAAACGATCACATCGCCAGAGATAAGGATCCATGAGTGGTGATTCGTCCATGTCAAGAAACACATGGGGAGCATTAGTTTATCTAATGTCCAAAAATCTCCCTGCCAATGTGAGTCGAGTGTGTATCGAACTCACGACCTACACTCTGATACCACTTGCTGGGAATCACGATTGTCATTAAACCAAAACCCATAGGTGTTACTCAATGATCACGTCGATAGAGATGAGGATCCATGAGAGGCGGTTAGCCCATGCCGCAAAACATATCACGAGCATTGGTTTATATAATGTCCAAGAAAAAATTCAACAATTTTTAGTCATACTCTCCTAGAACTATTTTAAGGATGTTGTTAAGTAACAATATCACCTTATCGAAAGATGTGAAGACAAATATATAAAATGGACCACACTACAGCAGTAAAGTGAGCAAGATGTACCATATTTCACGAATATATTTCATACTTTGCACATGAAGTTGGGTATCAAGGGATATGAGTGTCATTTAGTGCTCTAGTATCATGGCTATTTTCGCAAATACATCCAGAAAAAGATGGATTTCCTAGACATATCCTCACTTGGTTCATCATACAAATATACTACCCGAATCAAGAAAAAAATTAAATAGAAGAAGCGATACTTTGATATTGCAAATCCAAAACCAAGCAAGGGAACCCCCAAACCATAGAACAAAGGACGGAGCTAAGGTGGAACAAACTAGGACAATTTATCGAAGCTACAAGAAAATAATACCAATGGGAATATGAAGAAGGAAATGGATAAGTGGTGTGAGTTTCATAAGAACCCAACACATAACACGAGTGGGTGTTGCACAAAGTAGTCAGTGGTGGATGAGATAAAAGCTTCAGATTCATATGAAAGTTCCGACTCTAAGCCAGACCCCTAAAAGGGGAAAAAAATCATTGATGTAGGACTTAGTGCCACTATTGCTACCACCAAGGTCCAACACAAGGAGGTCGAATATCCAAAGGAAGGTGAGCATCTCTTCCACTCACAAATGTGAGTAAAGGGGAATTTTCTACATTTCATCATCGATAGTGGGAGTCATGGTTGGGCCTGCCGAAAAAACCACACCCTCAACCATACCATCAGGTGGCTCTACCAAGGGCAAGATATTTGCATCAACTAACAATGTCACCATCCCCACATCATCAATCCTTTCACAAATGAGGTACTTTATGATGTTTCTCCCCTTGAAGTTTGTGATGTGTTTTTGGGCCAACTGTACTTGTGGAAGTGTCATGTTGTGTATGAGTCTAAACCTTGTACTATTATTATTACTTTGGGAATAAAATTGTATAGGATACCAGAGGTAGCCCTGCCTACTACCATTTCTTTGATCTCTACTAAGAAATGTAGTAATATCATCTCCAAAACTGGGAAATTTGTCTTCCTCCTCATTCGATCTCAAAGTAAGGCAAAGATTGCAGTCACATCCATGACCTCCACACAAGGCTCCTATTTTCCCCAAAATAAAATGGATCAGGTTGCGGAAGGGTATAAAGACGTCTTCTCCTCGCCCACAGGGATACCTTTGCACCATTAAGTCAAGCATTCCATTGATCTAAGCCCTAGCACACCTCTACCCAATGGGTTAATATATCAACACTCTCTTCTAGAAAATGAGGAAATCAAGTGGAAGATTTAGGAGTCTCTACAAAAATTTCACATCATACCAAGTTCTTCACCTTCTGGGAGTCTAATTGTACTTGTGCAGAAGAAGGATGGGACCTAGAGGCTCTATATTGATTATCAAGCCTTGAAAAAATTTATAGTCTGGAACAGATACTCAATTCCATGGATTGATGACCTTCTTCGCAATCTCAAGGGGGGCAAATACTTTAGCAAGATTGATTTGAAGTCCAGCTATCACCAAGTTCCAATAGAACCCACAAATGTGTGGAAGACGGTTATCATGTCTAAGAAGGTATTTTCTAGTGGTTGGTCATGCCCTTTGGCTTGATGAATGCCCTTGGAAATTTCAAGAGGTTGATGGATGACATCTTGAACCCTTTCATCAACTCGTTCATGGTTGCCTATCTCGATGATATTCTCATCTTCAACAAGAATTGGGAAGAGAACTTGCAACACATTCAACAAGTCCTTGATACTCTATGGCAGCAAAAGCTATGTGCAAACTTGGAAAAATGCTCCTTTGGCATGGACAAGGTCTAGTATCTAGGTTACATTATTGATGAGCAAGGTGTGCATGTGGATCTAGCTACGATCTAAGTCATTTGGTATTGGACAAACTTGATGAGTCTCATAGAGCTTTGCAGTTTCTTGGGCCTTACTAATTTCTACCACAAATACCTATTTGGATTCTCTCATATAACTTGGCCCTTAAGTCAAGTTACCAAGGGTGGAGAAAAGAAAAGTTTTCTTGGTCCGGATCACAACACGAGGAATTCATTGAGATGAAACACCTCCTTTTCTCTGCACCAAACCTCACGTTTCCAAACCTGAAAGAACCATTTGAGATTGAGATAGATGCCTTTGACTATGCTATTGGTGTAGTCCTCACTCAGAAAGGGAACCATGTGGCCTATCATAGTGAGACAATCTATGATACTATTTGTAAATACCCCACCTATGATAAAAATATGCATTCCATCATACAAGCCTGCCAGTAGTGCAAGCACTACATTTTTGTGAAGGATACGTCGTCGACACAAATCATTGACCTCTTTAATTCATATAGACATAGGGAAAGTTATAGATGTAGGTTTTAAAACTGTACAAAAATTACCTGCAAATGAATTCTTAAAACAGAAAATAAACAATATCTAGAACATAAAACAAATATACACAGATATTTTCCCCCTGGATCCCAAAACCAAGACTACCAGATTGAATTTTGATTATATTCCTTTCAATGTTACAATACATATATATACACGCCAAAGCATTCATAAAACCCAATCCATAACCCTAGATTAGAACATAATTGTAGTTCCCTTGACAGGATCTACAAAATACCATGGGAAGAAAACCATCATGCCAAAAACCATGTGCAAAACCCATGCACGAAACCATGGGTAGGTTCGCCCACCATCTGTGGGTCCAACCCCCATCCTTGGGTCCACCCAATTATTATTGGATTTGTATCCCATACTTGGGTCTTAGTAAAAATAAAAAAATAAATATTAGGTTGTTGCCCCAGACCCTGTCAAGAGGGGATACCATCCCCTTGCAAACCCCCTAACAAGGGGGTTCCCCACCCCTTGTGACCCACCCACTTCGCTTGACGCAACGTACACTACGTGGAGCTAGTCGTTGAAAGAATATAACGCACGCCCAACAACAGAATGATTGCCATCAGAAATAGTCCACATATTTGTAACAATTCCATTTGAACATTAAATACAAGAAGGGTAGTTCCAATCACAGTGAAAAATCCTCAATTGGCCCCCAATTGTGGCACTAATCATTGTTCTCAATTATTATGGGAATGATACTTCTGGATGGCAGAAACTATACAAAAATGATCCAGAATTTGCCACCACATACCAGATACAATGGAAGGTAAGCAAGTTCCAAAATTCCACCTCCAAGATGCGTTGTTGTGCTACGTGGGACACGTCTGTGTTCCTTCAAGTGAGAATGCCAAGATGATTTGGGAGGCACATTACCATCGGGTAGGAGGGAACTTTAGCATGGAGAATACAATGGCAGTACTATAGAAGTATTTTTATGGACAAAACTACAAAACGATATTTTCAATATATCAAATATTGCATTGCATATGCCATTGCTAAGCCCACCATTAAAATCAAGGCTTACCAACCCCTTTACCTAATCTTATTTGTCCTTGGGAATCCATCTCCATGGACTATATGCACAGCCTTCCTTCTACCAACCATGGTAATGGTTATGTGTTTGTGGTCATTGATAGATTTTCTAAGATGGCTATATTGGTTGTTTGCAACAAGAGTATCACAACAGAAGCCACTGTCAAGCTCTTCTTCAAATAGGTGTGGGTACATTTTGGGATCCCATAGACCATCATATTAGATTTGGATAGCAAGTTCCTAAGCACATTTTGGTTGAACCTCTAGCCATTGTTTGATACCAATCTCACCAAGTCGAATTCCTTTCACCCCAAGACGGATGGCTAGACAAAGGTTGTCAAGATGATGATAATGCACATGCTATGTGGTGAGCCCTAGTATTGTACCAAGCGTTGAAACTCCCAAGGGCTCCTCAACCCTATTTATCAACCTAGGGTTCATAGAAACTTCGAAGTGACAGTGTTATATTCACAATAGATGGAATTCTACTCATGCCACCCTCAACTAGGTCATTTGATCATTAGGGCTTCAAGACCATTCTTCTACTGAACTAGGGGGAAATTAACTACTGAAAGTGCAATTCAAAAACTAGCTCTAATGTAGAAAAAGTAAATGATTTCTAAATCTAACATGTAGATGCTACCAGCTTGTAAATTCTACTGAATCAATTCATGAAAGAACACTAGAGTTATGCTACCTGTAGAAAGGAAACTACACTAATTGCAATCAACCATCTAGCTATCAAATTCACTTGTAAATAGGAAATTATTCTACCAACTCATAACTCAATATTTCATGCATCATCTATCTAATTCACACTTTCATATAAAGTAATGTTATACTTGTGCCAAATCTGTGATAAAAAAACAAATACTCTTCTCTCTTACAGTGAAGGAAAAAGGATGGTCGGAATGGCCTGGGTGTTGCCTTTGATCACAAAGTCCAATATGTGGGGTCAACCTACTTCTAACCTAAGTCAATCTTTCACTGTAGGTTAAAACAATGGAAAAACAGGTTGCTATAGGCATGCTACAGGAAGCTTCTACAGGATCCCGTTATTGTTACAAAAAGACTTGTAATGCTACAGGAAGGTTGTCGAGAGGGTTTGGAAGGTAAGAACAATGAGATCAAGGGATGGAAAGGTGGATGTAGGTTGTGGTAGATGGATGAAAGGTGAAAAACATCCCTAGCCAAGCTAAACACTTTAGGAATGCTAGTTTTGGACTAAGAGCGCTGCTCGTGGTGACCTAAGAGACAGAGCTTAAGAACAATGTTTGAGATTCATCAAAAGAAGGTGGAGAAATCCTAGATGAAGATGGCAAAAATGCCCCTTGCCTACAGATCCAATAGTCCTACAACATCACATGCACATGCTCTCTTATCATTCACAAAATATCATAACCAATGGTGGAAAAGATGAGTTGAACTTAGAAACTATATAACTTATGCCAAAAACTTTGATTTATGCAATGAATAAACTTCTAAGCTACAACAATTACATGCAAAACAAGATAACTAATGTAGATATTTTTCTAGGAAATCATCAACATGGTGTTTTTGGTTTGTGATTGTAGACTCCTCTAGTCAGGCTCCCATGAGAGAGATGAGAGAGAGGCAACAGTCACAGGATTTTTTAGGAATTATATTCTAATAAAATGCAATAATTAACAAACATTCTAAGCTAAAAAGGAATATTAATACATAAGAGGAACCTAAGCTATCAGGTTTGAGCCCAAACCCAAGATCCTCATCCCTCTGAAACTAATTCAATGATGGATCAATAAGAAACTTCTCATTATCATTGCAGAAATGTCAAATACATCACATAACAAGTCAAAAGTAGTAGTAACAAGTGCTTGAGCTCAATATCTTCTTAGCTGCAAACAAAGTTCCAATCCTAATGAGATCCTTGGCATGTTTACTTATACAAAATGGTAGCTACCAAAATCTCCCTAGAAATAGAGCTGTTTGTCTCCCAAAACTCGAGAAAGGTGGATCTAGATCTTCCTTGAACTGCACTCGCTTGGTTGTCAATGACCTCATCCTGCTTAGTTGCCAATGACTTCAAGTTGATGAGAGATAAAGTAGTGATATTGGTTGATTGAAGGAGTTAAGGAAGTGGATAACCTCCTAGAATCCATCCATGTTGCTTAGTCTAAGCTCATGCATTGAAATTATCTCAAATTGCTCCAATTCTTGCATTTAAACCATATTAGGCCACATGACATAGCAACACATCTTTCACCCCTCACACTAGGCATAATATAACAAAAATTGTAAATAAATGTGAGAAAGAGATAATTTTAAAGCTGGAGGATGGAATTTTGATCCTTATGATATACATGTTGATGAGCCTCATCATCACCCTTCCAGCTAAATTTGTTTCCTTCATGGCCTTGGTGGCCTCTTTGACATCCCAAGGCTCATCAGATGGTGTACCTTCTTGAGGATAGAAGCCTGTAACATTTCTATTTTTGACCACTACTTCCTCTCGGACCTCTTCTTCATTTCTTCCTTCCTATAGGCCTAACAGCAAAGGTGGACTGAGATTTAGGCCAATCCAGATGATTTTTAATATTTGCATGATTCTTTTGTACAAGGGTGCCCTTTCCAATGTTTTCATCAAATTTTCATTAGAGTGATACTCCCTAATCTGGAGACTGTGGTGTAAGGCATTCCATATTGTTTAGAAGGCTTGCTACCTTTCTGTCCCTAACAACCTGAGTGTGCCTTCAAAATGTGACATGGCATGCTCCTAGGTGGCAAGGTATTTGGGTTCTATATCAACATCATTGGAGATGGAATTATGATTTCTAATGACATCCATTGGGCTTATTTTCTCTGCCCTGATATACAGTGGTTATTTTTCTTCCTTTCCCGTTACTTTCTTTACCTCCTTAGCTTTGGCCTCTTCATGAGTCATCAAAGATGCTAGGATCATCAGTTTCATGTACCCAAACTTTTTAGTTGGATCCAAAATATTCATATCAATTAAGGTGAGGTTATGCATGTATAACTCAGCCAATTTTGCTCTGTCTTTGATGCTACTTTGGTCACATAATTCAATGAATTGTTTGTAGTCTTGAAATGGCATCAATCCATGTTGTGTTAGGGTCTTGATTTGGAATTCCATCGAATTATCCTTGAGAAAGAATTCATAATACTTGGATGGTTGTCTACACTGTAATGCCTCCATGGAGAGGCCTGCCATTGTAGCCAGTTGGGTTTCCTTCTCCTGCAACTTCTCCCTCAACCATCTATTTTGTGCTCATAGTTGTTCCCTCATTGAGGATGCTTTCTCTCTTAGCTTACTTAATTATTTTCCTTAGTGATTTGCATCCATCTATGGGTTCTTCCTCTTTCTTCTTCTAGTTCCAAGAAAAGTGGAATTGCAACTCTTTTGGGAATAACTCTCCCTCCTTCAATGAATTTATAATAGGAGATCAAACTAGGTTATGGACTAGCCTCCTAGAGCTCTAGGAAGTCCTTGTCAAATGTTTTTGGGGAAGCTTCCCCCTCCTATAGCTATTATGTTACCTTCTACCCCTCCTGTTGCTCATTTTTCTCTTCCTGTAGCACCCTTTATTCTTCCTGTAGCACACTCTGTTTTTCCTGTAGCGTGCTCTATTTTTCCTTTAGCTTCTCCTTTCCTTTTTGTTGGAGGGTTCTAGGTGTCTTGGGTTTTTTAAAGGAGGTTGATCTAATGGTGAGCCTCCTTACATGTGCTATAGGAGTCTTTTATATGTTTTCTGGAGAGGTGACCTCTTCAAATTTTCTTTCAGTGGGCCCCACCTCCTCTTTCTTACTTCGGGACTCTTCAATTGTGATACAGGCCTTTGTGGGAGTTTGAGGCCTTCCTTACTTGATCCTGGTGCTTTTCCTGATCTTAAAGTAGATGGGAGCTTTCCTTTTCCTCTTCTTTTTGGGTTTGACTCAGGTGCTCAAGGTAGCTAAGGTGGCAGCTACCTCCTTTTCATTGGGTCCTGGAGACAAACTCTTTTTCCCTGGGGATACCCATGCTTCTCTAGATTCAATAGTTTTCTCAGCGCTTGGTTTTTCTTATTGCTTCCCCTCTTCCTATTCATCTTTCTCTTTTTCTACCTTTTCCTCTTGTTCTTCCTTTGTCCTCTCTCCATTTATCTCTCTTTCCTCTTCTACCTTTTCCCCCTCTTCTTCTTCTTCCTTCCCCTCTCTTTCTCCAACACTAGAGGCTGGGATATTACCTGGTGTGATGGTCTATGTCTCAATGAAAGTCTCTTTATCCATAAATTTGGACCAAAGGATAAGGATCATTAGTTTGTTCAAGGAATACACCACTATCATTTTAATGAGGCCCTGCTGGCCTAGGTGTTGGTGTTTTCCCTCTCTCACTTTTTGACTCATCTCCCTGATGGACTATAGGAGGAAGTATGGTACACTGGGTCTTTGAGCTAGCAGAAATTCTACTTGAAACCTTAGTTCATAAAGTAGTTTAAAATGGTATCCATAGACCACACTCAACCTTCCTTCACAAGAAATGTATTTTAGGATATGGTAGGCCACCTCATCCCACAGATAGGGCATGGTTTCCCTCCTAACTCCATTCTTGTCTCTGATAGGTTTTTCATTGGCAGCGAAGAAGTTATTTTTAACAGTGGCACTAGTGTATTTGTCTTCTCTTCTTCATTTGATCCCTCGGGGTGGGGTTGTCACCCTGCTAATTAGTGTAGAAAATCCTCTAGATTCACAAGCTCATGTAATCTACTAAAAAAAGAGACAAGAATCTACTTCTACTCTTTACAGCAGAAGCACATAAATATTGGGCAAACAATAATCAACAAGAGGGATAAATTCAATGGCACATAACACAATACATGTCCTGGGAAATCCACAGCCCAAAACCCCACTATATGTATCGTATTAATCCAGAAAATCAACATGAAATTACAATGCTTGTTCTCACAAGAACAATCCAAGCACTCAGCAAAGTCAATCTCCAACTCGTAAGCAAGCTCAAGGCCAAATCTTAGCCTCTTCATAATCTCTCCAAGTCTCTATTCCAATGCGTAATTCCTATGGAGGATAGCTTGTATTTAAAGGGAAATAAAGCCTCTAAAAATTGTGCAATCCCTTAAGGATCAATTCCTGAAGGCATGCACTATTAGTGCAACTCAAAAAAATTTAAAACAAATAGTACATTATGCCTGCACTCTATTCTCAACTGGGTCTTTCTTAGAATTGGCATGCATGAGTTTATGATGAGTAAATATTCAGTTAACTAGAGTAGCACTAGTTGAGTGCACTAATGCATCAATTGACTGTTAACTCACTATTAGTTCCTCAAACAGTTTGGAACTAATTTAACTTGACTTAACTCAGTAAAATGAGTTAAATAATTATAACTCATACTTAACTCATCATGGACCCTTATAATATAGGCCAAGAACATATACATGACTTCAGAAATACTTCCAACTCGAAATTCCTAAGTTAACTAGGTCAACTCACTCTAGTTAACTATTACAATTTGCTATGAGAATAAGATTTGATTTTAATTCTCAGTTTAATTTCAGGACAAATTAAGCTGGAATTTTTGGATTCTATTTTTATTATTTCTTGTTTCTATTTTCAACACTCCCTCTCAAAAAGAAAGGAATTCAACTTGATCCTAATCCTGAACCTTTGTAATTTTCTACATGCAACACTTCTCTCGATTGTTGTTGCTCCAACAACTTCAGAAACAAAAAAACATCCAACTTGAATTAGAATGATGCCTCTATCATCAAAGTCTCTTACTACTATTGCCCCTATCGACTGAAAACTCTACCTTTCTACACTATTCTCAACCCTCTCTAAGCTTATTCAGTATCTGACTACTCTAGCCTCTGTCACTTGGATCTCTGACTGCATCAATCCCACTAATTCCTATGGCTAGTATGTACTTTGGGCTCTTGTAGCAAGGTATTATCCATGAGATAAAACCTCTCAATGGACCCTGCCCAATTTCATCCCTCTTGGGACTATCACTTCAATTCACCACACCTCACACCTACAGGTATGGCTGCATGTGATCCCTCTGCCCACTTAGCTCGAAATTTCCCCCTACTGGAGGTATTTGCATGAGTGGATGCCTCCACTCGGTCTACTTTCAGATTCTCCAATTGTGGCTACTCCAAAATTGTCTGAGACTTCTTCTTCTCTTCTTGAGTGGATCTGCCCACTCAGTCTCCTCTCAACTTCTCTAGTTGTGGTTGCTCCACAACTTCTTGAAGCTTCTTCTGAGGCTTCTTTTGGGTTGCATGTTAAGAGGTAATTTACTCTCCCTCTCAACCACTAAGTCTCTAACCTTTGCCTTTCTCCACAAGGCTTTGCATGCATCTTGAATCTCAAGAGCATACAGGTTCTTGACCCATGCACCGATCTGTTTCACCTGTCTCGTGGTGATGCATCTAAGGAAACCCTTTCCCTTACTAAAAAACACATCATAGCCATGGTCTTCCAATACCGCAATTGAAACAAGATTCTTCTTTAGTCCTGGAACATACATCACATCTGTGATCCTGAGAGGGGATCCAAACTCCCTCTGAAAGGTAACTGTACCGATCTCAGTAGCTCTATACCTTTTGTCATCTCTAGACTCTATGCTCTACTTGAGGTTTTTCTCCTCAAAATCACTAAAGAGATCTATATTCCTCGTCATATGGAATGAGACACCACTATCGAGATACCACACACCTCCCATGGTAGTGTCGACCATGCATGAAATGAGAGAGAAATCAAGTTCGAATTGTGAAGCTAGAGCTTCACTTGCTACCACTATTGTCGACTCCTTCTTGCTTTCTTTCTTCTGTGGGAAATTCTTGGCATAGTGCCCATGCTCATGATAGTGGAAACACTTGAATTTCATCAAGTCCATCTTCTTAACACCCTCCTCGCCTTGGGACTTCTTTCCCTTGGCCCAGTTTGCCTTGCTCGCTAAGGCAAAATCCTCTTCCACTTACTTGGAAGAGGTCTTGTCTCTGGTGTTCCTCCTAATATCATCTTGCATCAAATCTGACCATAGTCACTCCCAATCTGGAAGCTTCTCCCAACCATTGGAAAAATCCTAATAACTATGCCAACTGTTCGGGAGTCCAAGAAGAGAAAGACTCACCATATCCTCCTCTCTCCCGCCGTCACAAAATTTTCTAGAAAAAGAGCTAATTTTAAATTAGCGATATATCCCTCATCCGAACTCCGATTCGGCCAATTTTTTTTTTGAATTTGGGTATTTTTTAGCAAGGAATCCATATCTGCTATTTTTTTTCTAAAAAAATTCCACAAAATTTTTCAGATCTTCTCTGCAAACACGCTACCCAAAAAACAATCCACCTCTGGTACCATGTAGAAAATCTAGTAGATTCACAAGCTCATGTAATCTATCAAAACAAGAGACAAGAATGTGCTTCTACTCTTTCCAGTGGAAGCCCATAAATATCGAGCAAACAATAATCGACAAGATTAAGAAAAATCAATGGCACATAACACAATAAGTATCCATGGAAAGCCACAACTCAAAACCCCCCTATCTATATTGTATTAATTCGGAAAATCAAGATGAAATCACAATACTTGTTCTCACAAGAAAAATCCCAACACTCATCAAATTCAATCGTCAACTCATAAGAAATCTCAAGGGAAAATCTTAGCCTTTTCACAAGCTCTCCAAGTCTCTATTCCAATGCATAATTCCTATGGAGGATAGCTTGTATTTAAAGGGAAATAAAGCCTCTAAAAATTGCACAATCCCTTAATGATCAGTCCCTCAATGCATGCACTATCAGTGCAACCCAGAAAAATCTAAAACAAATAGTACACTATCCCTGCACTCTAGTCTCAACTGGGTCTTTCTTAGAATCGACATGCATGAGTTTCTGATGAGTAAATATTCAGTTAACTAGAGTAGCACTAGTTGAGTGCACTAATGCATCAACTAATTGTTAACTCACTATTAGTTCCTCAAACAATTTGGAACTAATTTAACTGGAATTAACTTAGAAAACTGATTTAACTAATTACAACTCATACTTAACCCATCCTAGACCCCTATAATATAGGGAAAACATATACATGACTTCAGAAAGACTTCCAACTCGAAATTCTTAAGTTAAATAAGCCAACTCACTCTAGTTAACTATTTCGAGTTGCTATGAGAATAAAATTCGATTTTAATTCTCAGTTTAATTCAAGGACAAATTAAAATGGAATTGTTGAATTTTATTTTTATCATTTCTTGTTACTATTTAAAACAATTAGCTCAGGACTGATAGAAATAGCTAATCCCCTCACCACAGTGGTGGCACTAACTTCTGTCTGAGAGTTGAGGGCCATGGAAAATTCATATGAATGGCATCATCATATCCCTTCAACAATTCAAAGAATCCTCTCCATTGATGTCTTCTAAATATGTCTAACAGAGGAGGGTGGAAATGGATCCTTTTAATGTTTGAGGGCTCCCTTCTATTAAATCCTCCCCCCATCTATTTTCTATGTTTTAAACTATGTGAAGGAGAGATGCTTCATGCAATAGCTCTGATGTGTAATTTAATGGCAGTAGAGGGTTGAAATCTCTGGTTGATGATAATTGCCTATATTTCCTATAATTTACAGCCAGAAAAGTTTTTCCATTTCATGATTTCTAGTAGAATTTAGAGTGCACCAACATACAAGTTATGTACATATGAAGGAGAGAGTGCACCTACATTGTACCACATGTCCTAGGATAAAGATAACAAATTGGAGACCAATTCAACCCTTTATAGCGTTCCTTCACCATTTTAGTATTCTTATAGTAGTCTCTCGAGCTTCTTGTAGCATCTGCAGGCTTCCCATAGCTTCCTCTTGTAGAAATGGCAAAACAGGGCTCAACTCGCCTCGATGGCACCTTGAGCTCATCCTCACCTTCATTGTTTTTTAAATGAACGTAAATGCAAGAGAATTCAAGCCCCACTACACAATATGCCATTTTTGGCTTAGGCTTGGAGCACTACGATGACCTGGTAGATACACAAGGTTTCCTCTTTTGGACCATTGTCCCCACTTGGAGTAAGCATTCCCTCTTCCCTCGTAATCAAAACCCACTCTATGTGATCCTAACTTGACTAATGTGGCACCTCCATGTTACATGACTTCTCACCCTTACTTTTTATTCACTGATCAAGGGTGGCAAAGTTAGCTGGCCACCTCCAGCTTATTAAAATACCTCCTCTCAACATTTACACATTTTTTGTTAATTACACATAGGGAAGAGATCAAAGTTTTCCATGCATGTGCCTACCTCGAGATTGAATAATCTAGGGGTGTGCATGCTGGAGTTGGACTTTTTTATTGTCACAAAGGGAGTTGACTTGTTGTGTTCTTTTCTTTCCTCTGTATATCTTATTTTCTCTTTATGGCATTTGATTGTTGTTGTTTCTACGTGTGCAGGTATCTTGTTGATGTCCAAGCTACTTCTATTGGTGGAGAGCCTTTTTGGGAGTGGTATGACTACTACAGAGGGCCTCATGAGTTGGTATCACCCCCCTACTGATGAGAAAAAAATATTATGGCTTCCTGTGAGGTTTGAACAGACTGCTACAGGAGGAGGTTCTCTTCATGCAGCAGTCATTTTCTTCTCTTCTAGGGTCTTCAAACTGCATGGGGGTGATAAGAAAGGATGTAAAGGGTTTAGAGGATGATGATAACTCTGAAGGAGTGGTGTAGATATGTGAAAATGGAGAGGATGTTCTATGTGTGTTTCTCAAGAAAATTTTGAGTGTAATACAAACTGCAGGGACTTTAATGAAAAATGTCAATTTTTCTATGAACTGGGATGGATGAGTGATGGATAGATGGTGGACCATGGTAGGAGAACTTTATTTTCTCCTTGGCAAGGTCATGATTGGTGGTCCTTACATTCATATGTCCCTCATGTATCTTTTCAGGTCCCTCTTGTAGCAATCCACAGAGGGGTTAAAACTTTAATTTTGAGCTAATGGGATGATGGGGAGTGGTGAGCACGTGAGTTCTGATGGTAGATATGAAGTGGATGGAGGGAGAAGTGGAGATAATATTGAGTATGTTGGCTATGTAGCTATGGAATATTCCATTGTCTTCAAACCTGCAAACTAACAAAATTAACAAACATGATGTGGATCCATGTCCTGGGATTTTTTTTTTTTTTTTTTAATTTACTTTTTTTTTTTAAACAGACAGACTGCCTCAAGACAGGGTTTCAACCTGTATGCCTTCCCTGAGTGCCCCAAAAGAGGTTTTCACCCAGGGATATTTAATTTTTTTCTTATTTTTCTTCACTCTTGGGCTGCGTCAGATAGGTTTTCAACCCAAGAGTTGGCCTCAGATGCCTCATAAAGGTTTTCATCCAGGCCTTTCATTTTTTTATTTTTTTTCAACACATTATCTAAAAATGCCATGGACTAGAATCTATGACATTTCCAATCACATTGACCTCTCTGCTAATGGTGCTGATGAATTCTTCCTTAGACATAGGTTTTCTATATACCTTCAGTCTATAGCCATTAAGAAGCAAGGGAATCCCTTCCTCATCGATGGTTTTGATTTGGATATCTCCATATTGTCATGACATTTCTCTATCAGGTATGGGCCTAACCATCTTGTCATCAATTTTCCTTTGAAATCCTTGAACCTAGATTCATATAATAAGGCCCAATCCCCTTCTTGAAATTGTTTCTCCATAATATGCATATCATGCCAGACCTTCCTCTGCAATTGTATAACTTCAGTGTGTAGCAAGACCTGCATTCTGAACTTATCCAAGCCATTCAACTGGAGCAACCTCTCCCTTTATTCTTTGGTGACATCAAACTCCAATTGGGTTGTCATTCTCAAAGTATTATACTCAAACTCAATAGAGAGCAAAGCTTTCTTTCCATAAAATAGATCATATGGATTAAAACCAAAAGTTGTTTTCCAAGTTGTGTTATAGGTCCAAGTGGGCTCCACTAATATGTCTACCCAATCCCTCCTTCTGCTTCTCACAACCTTGGTGAGGATGCTCTCTAATGCCCTATTTGTAACATCTACTTGTCCATTTTCCTGAGTGTGATATGCAGTAGATTTTTTGTGTTTGATATGATGATGCCCTAACAAATTCTCGATCATATGTGATTTGAATTGAGTTCCCTAATCGGTGACTATCTCTTTGGGGTACCCAAATTTGTAGAACATGTGCTCCCTTAAGAACTCATCCACTTTCTCCTATGTTGTTGCCTTAACAACCTTTGTCTCAACACACTTTTTCAAATAATCAGTGTGCACAATGATGTACATTTTCTACCCAGATGGTAGATCAATTGGCCCAATGAATTCCATGCCCCACTTTTCAAATGGCTCTAATGCCACCTAGGGTTGTAGGGGAATTTCATCCTTGGGTGTGGGTTTCCCCAACCTCTGGCACCGATCACGTCTCCTAGCATACCTTCTTGCATCTTGGTGGACATTGGACCAATAATAGCCAGCTTGTAGAGCTTTGAAAGTTGTTCTCTTGGTAGCAAAATGATCTCCACAAGGCCCAACATGACAGGCGGAGAGGCTTTCAAAAAATTCCTCTTCCCCAACACATCTCCTTAAGATCAGATCTTGTCCCAACTTGAAGAGATTTCCCCCAATCCAAGTGAAATGGGTGCTCTTCCTTACAATTCTGCTCTTCTCCCTAAATGACAAATTTGGAGGAAATCTTGCAGTAAATAGGTAGTTGGATATGTCAGCAAACCATGGAGAGAGCGTTGAGATAGAAAATAAGTGTTCATTTGGAAGTTGATCATTGACCATCCCTTCATCACCTACAGGACAATCAAGTCCAGACAGAAAATAGGCAACTATATTTTCTTTTCTTGGCTTTCCAATGATAGTTAAATCAAACTGTTGTAACAATAGAAACCATATAATGATTTTAACATTCACATCAGGCTTATTCATCAAGTATTTGATACCTTCATGGTTAGTATGCACAAAAGTTTGGTATCCAGTGATGTAGTGTCTAAATTTGTTCAAGGAGTATACAACAATTAGGAGTTCTTTCTCAATTATAGTGTAGTTCAATTCATCCTTAGACATATTTTTACTAATGAATTAAATGGCATAAGGTAACTTACCATCTATTTGTCCTAAATCTTCCCCCACATATTTTTCAAATGCATCAACATGGATATGGAAATTTTGTTCGGGTCCACTTGTATTCCCTCTTAAGATATTTAATAGCCAAGGATAGTCCCTGAATTCATTAATAATTCACACTTCTCAAGACTAAGTGAGAGGTTCATTTCAATGAACTTTCTCAAGACTTTCCCAAGGTTAGATAGAGCCTCCAAGAAGTCGTACCCATAGGGAGTGAAATCATCCATGTAGATCTCTACAGAGTCATGGACCAGCTTAGCAAAGATGCTTAGAAATTCCCTTTAAAAAGTGGCAAGGGAATTACATAATCCAAAAGGAAGGACCCTATAAGCAAAGGTACCCCAAGGACATGTGAATGTATTTTTGTCATGATCCTCAGGGCTAATCTGGATTTGATTGTAACCATTGAATCCATCTAGAAAAGAGAAGAACTTCTTTCTTGCAAGACCATCTAAAAATTTATCAATGGAAGGTAAAGGGAAATAGTCTTTCTTGGTGGCTTTGTTCATCTCTCTCTAATCCACACCGATCCTTCACTTCCCATTCTTCTTTGGGACAAAAACTAGAGGGGACACCCACTCACTATCTAAGATGGGATATATGAACCCTAAATCCAACAACTTTTTCAACTCTTCCTTTACTATGTCCTTGGGGGCTAGGTTCATTCTCCTCTGAGGTTGGTGCATAGGTTTGCATCCCTCCTTGATGTATATGTGATGAGTACATATAAAAGGATTCACCCCTTTCATTTCTTTATAGTTCCAAGAAAAATCATATAAGTGCTCTCTCAGCATTTTGCACAGCTTCTCTTCTTGGTTGGATGAGAGAGAGGCGATAATGTTCAAGGTCCTAGATGGAAAAAATTCTACAAACTTGACTGTGCGGGACTTGGGTCAACTAGGCATAACTCGTTCCAAGGATTAGCCTTAGATTCCTTCACAAGCTCAATAAGAGGCATGGTATTAGGGTTTGGTTCCAGAGAATTTGGTCAATGAGTTAATATTCATCAGGTTGCCACTCTATAACAAAATATAGGGTACATAATGGATGGTATTTTGTATGATACACTTCATCTTCCTCCTCTTCTTCTAACCATAGTGGTAATTCATGCTCAATGGATTCCTGAGAAAGAGGGTACAATACCAATTATTTGGACAAATGCCCATTCTTAATGATTATGTTCTTGGCCCTACAGCATCACCAGTGGCTAAACATGGCCTTCCTAGGATGAGAGGATAACCATTGAATTTAGTTTTCAGCCAGAGAACCAAAAAGTCAATAGGATATTCCCAGTAGTCAATAAAGACCATTACATCCTCAACTCCCTCAGGAGCCACTGTGGATCTACCTGCAAGCTGCAACACTATAGTGGTGTTTCTCAAATATCCTTGGAGGTTTAGTTTTAACATGGTTTCTTTGGTCATCACATTGATGGAAGTGCCAACATCAATCAGGGTGTGAGGGACAATGATACCATCAATGTGCACATCTACCACTGGACTTCCAGGGTCTAGATATTTTGGACAAATCACCCTCCTTAGCACAAAATCAAATAATTGACTAATAACATTGATGGTGTGGGTGTCTCTTTTTCTCCTCCTAGGGAGTTTGAAACATTTCTCTTTCATAAGCCTATTGTAGATGGGAACATCCTTAATAGCTTGGAGGAGGGGTATTTTAACACATGGATTCTCGAATTCTCCCAGAAGTTCAGTCTCTTCTAGGGTGTGCTCGTTAGAATGGATCAATATCTCAGGAAAATTAGGTTGATGTGCTTGAGGGCTACTCTCTTCCTTTTCATCTTCAAGCTCCTAAAGTGGAGATGGAGGTTGGTTATTTGGCAGAACTCTTCTAGACCAGAGGTTGATTTCTTGAATCTCCACATCATAAGCAGGGTAAGAAGTCCCTCCACTGCATACCTGTTGTGATTTCTTTTTATTTGGGTTCGGATTGGGTTGAGTAGCATATGAGGTTCCTTACATGGAGCAGGGTGAGTCAGTTGTGGTTAAGATGGAGGTGGAGGCAATAAATCAAGAGGTTAGTTGAATTTAGGCATCCACCCTTGTGATGGGTTATTCCACTGAGGATGTGGAGAAGTATGTGGCTGAAATGGTTGATTGACGAGTTGGGGAGGTCGTTAATGTGCATAAGGCCAAGAAGGATGTGTGGACCATGATGGATGAGTGGAAGAGTACCAAGATGGAAAGGGTGAATTCTCGTTTGGATGGCAATAAGAGTAGGATGTGCCTTGCATGCCTGTTATAGGTTTATTTGGGCACATCACTCCTGACATTCAAATCAATACAACTAGGGCTCACCAAACCCTAATTTAGTTGCTACATGCCCTAGACAAGTCATCTCATTGAATGATTCCATCCATGAAAGTTTCCTAGCTTGAGACCTTGCTGAAATGCCTCCTTAGGACACCAGCGTAGCCTTGGTTAGGGGTAACTGCACTGCAGAGTAGGCAGGCCCATTCAAGCCTACATTGTAGTGAACTTAGGCCCTCTTTGACTTGCGGTGAGCAAGATTGAGTGAAATTCACATTGGATTATGGGAATATTCCTTGATTCTAGATCATTCTAGAAGGATTAGAAGTAAATTGTAATCTAAATGGCCTAAGACTATCATCACATTGAGATAAATAGTTTTTGATAAACAGACATGGTGAACGAGAGAGAATATGAAAGATAAAGCTTGCAATACAATTTTATTAACAATTTGATATACATTTATAGTACATTTGGTGATCGTTGGGATTCACATCCCAAGGTCTCTTGGACTGCTTTGTCCATTCGGCTTCCACACTAACCCATTTAGGA
>APFE031687681.1:93386-105480 GCA_000404065.3 Pinus taeda | reverse complement strand
TCAAAAACTCTAATACTTCACCAATTTGATCCATTTTCCGAAAAAAATTCAGTGCCTTAATGATACTTTGAGTTCCTCGGAAAGCTAAAAGCTTCTTGGAAAGATATTTCAAGCTTCAAAAATCCATTTTTTTTTACAATGTTTTCATAACAAGTGGGTACATGGCCTGTTGTAGGTGTATTCTTTAAAACATATGATGGCACCAAAACCCAACTTTCAACTAGTTCATGATATGATGCACAAACACAATCCGATATTTAAAAAAAAATACAAAGCAGTAAAGACATAACATTAGCCTGGAGACGTGTGACCAATGGACTAATAAGTATGCCAAGAGTGACAAGCCTCTTACTCTGCTACAGAAATCCACACCAGTAATTCGACAATGGTTCCTCCTTCATAGCTGTTTTATTTGCAGGCATGCGCTTTCTATTTTCCGTAGTCTTAGGAGAGTATATTGGCACTGCCTTTGCCTCCACCAATCTCCTGATGGAGTGGTGCTTTGTGTACACTGTATTGATGTGATGACAAAGGGAACCTCAGTAGCCTGCAAAAATATCGAAACCAGAACAACCTCACACACAGCAACGGCTGCTGCCTTTTACTTGAAATTCAACGCTCGACAGGCCTTTTCATTCCCTAGAGTGCACAGTAATTCCCCAGACACGGCAGGGACACTAGAGACCTTAATTCACACTTTACTTCTCTTTTAATTGCTTACATCCACAGACACGCAGCTACAATAGTTGTGGTTGTTGCTCTAGTTTCTTCTTTTATGCAATCGGTGCTCTGGCATCAGTATGCACAGACCCAAAAATCCCAAAAATCGACAGTACTCAAAAATCGATAGTACTCACCAGAGATGAAGAGATCAATTCAGACAGATCAATAACGTCTGCTATAGAAACTTACCTTGATACCAGATTTAGGAAGGGAAAACAATCCCTGCATAGCTATGACAATCTGACGATTTCCGCACAACATTTTTCTAGTATTTGTGCAGAGACCCTTTATCTGTGAAACCCGTGTTCGAATCGCGGGCTAGGTGAATTCGTGACGAGGAATTCATCCAATTCATACAATGGTCTCTGGCAAACAAAGAAATGGTGGTGTACTGCTTTGACACTTTAGTGGCCCATTACACCAGCGAGCTTGTGCCTCCTCCTGCCTTTGACGAGGGTCAACATCCATTATTTGTCACATGGAAAAAATTTGTGGGTGGGGAGCCTCGTCTGAGAGGATGTATTGGTACATTGGAAGCCAGGTGTCTTTTTAATGGGATCAAAGACTACGCTCTGACAAGTGCCCTTCGTGATCGCCGCTTTCCTCCAATACAAGCCAGAGAAATTCCATACCTGGAATGCATAGTCTCTATCCTAACAGATTATGAGCCTGCAGC
Organism: Pinus taeda; assembly: GCA_000404065.3. Taxonomy (NCBI): domain Eukaryota; kingdom Viridiplantae; phylum Streptophyta; class Pinopsida; order Pinales; family Pinaceae; genus Pinus; species Pinus taeda. The sequence goes on along the minus strand of APFE031687681.1, from coordinate 104,081 downwards.
CAATTATCTAGATTGGGAGGTAGGAAAGCATGGCATGATTATGGAGTTTAATAATCCAGATAATACAAGGCACAGTGCAACTTACTTGCCTGAAGTAGCCGAACAAGAAGGTTGGACAAAGACCGAGACAATTGATTCACTGATGCGCAAATCAGGGTATGTGGGTCCTATTACCGAGTCTCTTCGCAAAAGAGTTCGCATCACACGTTACGAGAGCACTTATTGTGTCCTGAAAGAGCAAACCAAAATGAGCAGGGAAACTGCAGCCACAGCTACAATGGCAACCACTCCGCCTACGAGAAATGGAACCGGAGAATTTTCTCACTCATGGGTAGTATTACTGGCCGGGTTACCCACCATATAATTGTATCCCCTCATTATTCCAATGCTCAGAATTTTGGATACATTAGATTTCTCGACTGCAAACCAAACAAGTCTATACCAGCTCCTCCCGCGAGTAGAGATGGATATTCAAGAATCTAAATAAAAAACATTGAGCGTTTAATACCATGGCGAAGATGAACCAAACTTTACATACATCAATGTTAGCAGTGAAGGTTAGTAATGGTCTGAAATCGGTGAAGGAAAGCGAATCGGTATAATCATAATTGAAACGCTTTTGCATGGAACATTAGGAGAGGTCAATCATGGAATCGTGGAAATCATGGAAGCGTTTAAAATAGTGACTGCATAATAGTTAAACCATAAAGAACAGTGATACCGCTGCGCTGGGGCGCGCGGATATTTGACCGTTTTCACCGAACATTTTTTTCAGCGTTTTTTTTTCTTAATTCTAGACAGCAAATTCAAGAGCATTACCTTCAGGCACGCTCTCAGATGTTAGGTATGCAGCGGCAGCGTTTCTTTCAGGCAGACGTTTCTTTCAGAAATTAGGTATGCAGCTTCAGGCAGGCAGGCAGGCGTTCTTTCAAGTGTGGGACAGAGGAGCAGAAAGCAGGCAGTGCAGGTGTGGCAGACAGAGTTCAGGTAATGAAGGCTAGGCCAGCACTATTCAAGGCAGCTCAGACCAGTTTCTTAGGGAAAACAGGCCACACATCATGGCTCTGATACCATGTTAAACAGACATGGTGAACGAGAGAGAATATGAAAGATAAAGTTTGCAATACAATTTTATTAACAATTTGATATACATTTATAGTACATTTGGTGACTGTTGGGATTCACATCCTAAGGTCTCTTGGACTGCTTTGTCCATTCAGCTTCCACACTAACCCATTTAGGATTAGGTGTCCAACAGTTTTTTCTCCCAAAGTAATAGGCAACTGAGAAGGATCCCTAATGGTTGACTGGTTCCTCTGTTAAAAACCAATTATTCTGGGTAACAGGCACAAGTGGTAGTGAACCGAGCACCTGCCAAGCAGTGGAGGAAAGGATACTCATAGATGCACCTTCATCTATAATAGTTCCATATACAATCATATTATAAACCTATACTATGATCTGGAAAGGCATATAAGAAGGAAGATGAAATCCTACTAGTCGATTCCAATCAAAGGAAGTGACCCAACTACTTGGAGGGGGTACAGTAAGAACAAGAGAATTACCTCCTTGAGTTACGAGAATGAGAGGATTTTCCTCCTATCTTGATGGAACAGGAGGGTTGCCTCCAAGCTCATTAGAATCTGAAGAGACGAAAAGAACCTGAGTGGTATCATACTCACTCTCTACGGGAAAGGTACAATTAACTGAAGGTGAAATCGGGTCAACTTTTTCCTCCACCTGTGATTGGTCAAGTATATGTTAAGAAATTGATTGTATAACATAAATAATTACCGAAAGGAATAAATATAAAAATAACCAGCAACAACCATAATCACATAAATGCACATGTTTATCCGAGAAAACCCCAAATCTAGGGAAAAACCCAACCTAATGATATTTCATTAGCATTGGCCAAAACCCTGGCCAATCCAGCCAAGTGAGCCTTCACTGCTCACCTACAAACCTACATTACAATGAAGTCCTTCCAGCCTTTTATAAGCTCCATTACATATAATACCACGGGTAGAAAGCTATGGGTGCACAATACCATGTGCCCCAAAACCATCACTGTTTAACCTGGTCAACTTTGACTCTATCCCGAGTCAAGTTTACCTAACAATTTCCCCCTTAAACTTGACTTGGGGTTCCTCGACTAACTCCAAGAAAACTTGCTATGTGAGACAACCCCTCTCACTCTAGCCCTTACCCCCCTCAAAGTTTTTTTTTTTACCTCGGATATTATTAATCTAACATCCCCCTATCACCTAGTTCTAGCCCAAACTTTACCGGTGATTACCCAGGGGTACACATGCCTTACTAGGTCTTACATTAGTATGCCCATTTACATGCAATAATTTTGACTTCATTAAATTTTTTATTTTTTTGTTTATTGCTACTGTTATTCTGACCCATCCTCTCTCACATACTCCCTAATGATACCCTAGCCAGCTTTTAATTTCTCGCTCTACAACTCACCACAAGTGGAACTCATCAATCATGTGACCATGTTACGCCATTCATAGTGGTATTTTCACTTGCAGTCTCCTGAAATCAAATTTATCAACAAATTCCAAGCACACAATAGATCAGCCCTTATTTGTGCCTTATTACCATAAGCTTTGCGATATCATATCTCCATCCCATCAATTCCAGGCCTTCATCCTCTGAAACACGCCGACATTTAAAATTTTCTAATGCTACTCATTGTTCCACTTGAAGAAACATGTTTATTATTTCATGCCTGCTTTTTTTTGGTGTCATCATTTATGTGATTTACCATGCATTCACCTTCTACTAGACATCCATGGACTCCCGCTACGCTTTGTAATCACCACCGCTACAAAATTTCAGTGGAAGCTATGTAATCGACTCCTGGGCTACCATGAATGATCAATGATTAGCATCGCCCAACCATGGCCTACCACCATGGCCTCCACGGCCACTATATAGTCCATCAGCACCACGAGTGGCTTCACAACATCATCTCCGTATCCAAAAATAACACAGGTGGAGATTTGGTTGCTTCCAGGATCTGATGTACTCTATGCCCTGTGAGGCGCTGACAAGAAGCTCACCCATAGATCTCCCATGTGGCCGGTGAGCATGGTCAGGAAACAATTGAATCAACTCTCAATGCCTTGAGAGAGCTGAAAGCTAGTAGTGCTGGAATCAGATAAACTGAGCAACGATTCAGTAAAATTCTCACTATCATCCATCAAAGGCACTGACAGCATGTCGACCACTTCCCAGATTCCTCCAAGAAAATCTGAGGCCACTCGACCCAACCACAGATATCACAGTTGTCATTGCCATTGCTTCAAACCTGTCACAGATCTAAAAACAGTGACACAACACTCAACTTTACATGTTCATGTACATATCGACACCATTCAACCGCAATCGCCCTTCACATTTACCGCATGCATTATTGATTTCATATAACCCATGGCCTTGAAACCCTTTCTGGGATCTCAGATCTATGCAGCTCAAGCCTGCCATATTATGGATCCGGTCTCCAACCACTTGCGCCTAGATTTGATCTGTGCCCAGATCAACATCAATCTCTCTAACGCATACGTGAGAACTATATCGCAATTCGACCACTAGTAATATAGCAGTCTCATAACCATACTACCTCAAATATCCAGATCTAGACTTCCATGAGTGTAGCGAATCAAATCTCTTTCATTCACTAGGCCAAAAAAACCCTTGGCAACAAAAGTGTCCCTTTGAAGCCAACATTTGGCTCCGATACCAATTGTTAAGAAATTGACTGTATAACATAAAAAAATTACTGAAAGGATTAAATATAAAAATAACCAGCAACAACCATAATCACATAAACACACATGTTTATTCAAGAAAACCCCAAATCTGGGGAAAAACCCAACCTAATGTTATCTCATTAGCATTGGCCAAAACCCTAGCCAATCCGACCAAGTGAGCTTTCACCGCTCACCTCTAGGCCTACATTACAATGAAGTCCTTCCATCCTATTATAAGCTCCATTACATATAATACCACAGGTAGAATACTATGGGTTCACAATACCATATGCCCCAAAACCATCACTATTTAACCTGGTCAACTTTGACTCTATCTCGAGTCAAGTTTACCTAACAGTATAGACTCATGGGATTCACATTCAGAGAGAGTGGGTTTGACTGACGGTTGATTTGGGTCAATCACTTCATCAACTAGTGAAGGATTAAGGGAGAGTCTCTTGTAACCAAATGGAAGTCTCTACGGAGAAGCAGGACGATTATCCAACACTTTTTGGGCTTCATCTAGATAGGGACAAAGGTGATTAGGGTGATTCCCTTCGCATAACCTACAGGGAAACTTAACTTTACCCTTCTTTCCATGAACTTTACTACCACTATTTTATGGTGTGTCACCAGCATGATCTCTAGAAGTTGATGACATAGGATGATGTGAACAAGAATACCATTCTTCTAAGATCTTAGGAATACCAGAACAATTTCGAAGAAGATGGTCTCCCGTACAAAGTTTGTAAGGATATCAAAGTTTGTGAGGCTTATCAGACCATTTCTCATCAAAAGTTGCATCTGAAGCAATGGTTGCTTAGTTGCCACCTTGCTGAATTTTCTTCTTCTTCTTCTTCTTCCCTTTCTTATTCTTCTTATCCACCTAGTTACTAGTGTCAATACTTTCACCAAGCAAAGAGGAAGAAGGGGAGGAAGAAATAACCGATGAAGAAGGTAAAGGGTCAACTTTAGGATCAACTGGAGGTTGATTTTGTCCAGGTGGAGGAGTACTCGATTACAGAGAAATCACCAAGGAGGTTGAAAATAACCATACTGGCAATGGTAAATCCTGCAAGGGATAATGTAGCCATATATGGAGGACCAATATCTGAAAGGAGGAAAAGGACTAGGATTCCCATCAAAAGGAATTCCTTGATCGGTAGACTCTGGAGTTGTTGCCATATATCTCAACCTAAGGTAAACTAAGGATGTTATCTGCAGTCAATTAATTTTATTTTAATCAAAATAACATAATAAAACAAAATAGGGATAATCTAGGCAAAGGGATTACCAAGTAACTGTGAACTGCAATATACTGCCTCAGTAAACCAAGGACTTAACATACGTGCATGCAATCTCCCCAAATGTTGTTTTCGATGTATCACAGTATACAAAGTGGCTGACTCGACTACCTATAGATGGATAGCAACCTAATATAGTCCTCCATAATATACCCAAAAGTACATGGAGGCCCAATCTGTGTTAGCTTTGTCTAATGTGAAACGCACAGTGAGAACATTCCTTTATACTTTTTGTACTATAACACTACCCTATATACTCAAAGTTACGTGGACGAGCTACAATATGCTTATGTACATGGAATGAGGTATCACACTTGGAATTTATCGCAAACAATTAGCGACAGATGCTATGTTTGACGACGTTAGAACACGTCTCTAGCCTAGACCTCTAAATGTTATGCATTAAGTTACAATTCTCCATTACGTTAATTGAGATAACTTTTAATTTGATCTTCTTAAGAATTTTCCTTTCAAGGTTCACCATGTGATGTATATTTGCAATTCCTATAATGAAACTAACATGAGAAACATTCTTTCATTCAATTAACAATGAAAACTGTAGCTAGTAAGGGATAGAGCAATCAGATCTTTGACAAAGAGAAAAGAGCACACCTAATGCAATTTCCCTAGCTATTCCTATCAAACATTCACAAACTACAATATACACAATGCAAGTTTTTATTTTCAGTCCCTTTAGTGTCTAGATGAAGAAAAAGGAACTAGATGCACAAATGATCAATCAATGCTTTTCACAAGAAATGAAGACTTTACGACAATTTCTTTTTCAAAGAAATGAAGACTTTATGAAAAATCATTTTCAGAAAAGACTAATCAACTATATGCTAAATTTGATAATGAATTGATAATGATAAAGAAATAACTTAAGAAACACTAAACAATCAAGGCCAAAGTAGGGCTAGGAGAAGAAATACAAATTGATTTCAAAACCATAGAAAAATTTGATCTTTCAATAAACAAAAACAAAATCAACTTTGGAAAAACCAAGCAAAAGGTGGGCTTTTTAGCCTAAGAGGGATCAACGCAAGCTAGAGTGGGAGACAGTGAGCTGCAGTGCACTGTCTCTAAGCTAAGGTTACTCCGCAGCGCACTATGTCAAGACCAACATTGCGTTGGTGCCAGAGAGTCAAATCAAGAGACATTCAAGCACACTTTTTTACCAAAAAAAATTCAAAATGACTAAAATAAGATCAATGAAATCAAGCAAAGTATACTAGGATGTAATATGATGAGGGCAAGCTACTAGGAATGACAATCATTCCCTAGAATGGTCACCAATTTGTTATATGGAACTTGCATTTATGGATAAACACATTTTCCCTAAGTGGGTAGCTACTCGTGTACTAATTGCCTATGTCACTCCCACTTGTACTAAATCCGCTCAATAGGTACCTGTGCCAATAGAAACAGAAACAACCACGATCAAAGCATACATGATCTATCTACTATAAACCAATGGAATCGAAGACATTGAAACACATAATCATCATAGATATGAACAAGAATATGGGAAAAGGAATAAACACTTTATTAATGTAGAAGGAAGAGTTTCACCCAATGCCATTTGATCCCACGTCACTCCTCCAGATTTAGTCCAACCCTCGCCACATCAAAAGCACACCAATCCAATAGCATAAGATTGCTTGACATGAACTCAAATCTCAAACCAACAGAATTTCTCTACAATCTTCAACTTCTAGCGCCTGATCACTATGATGAGTGGTCAATTTAAAGAGAAATGGAGGTGGTTTTATCATAAATGAGGGTATTGAATGGCCTTCCAAACTTGGAGTTATTTTCCATGGAGTAAGGGATGAGAGGATAGGAGGTTAATTGATCCTTAGCCTATCCCAATTCGAGCTCATAGGAGGAGATAACAGATGGGATCCTTCTAGAATGATCTAGAATTAAGTAATATTTCGAGAATCCAATGTGAATTTTGCTCAATCTCGCCCAACGTAGGTCAAATAGGGCCTAAGTGCACTGCAGTGTAGGCTTAATGGGCATGTCTGCTCTGTAGCGCAGTTACCCCTAACCAAGGCAGCGCTAGTGTCCTAAGGAGGAATGTCAGGATTGATAAGCCCAAATAGACCTATAAAAATTGCCCCCTAAAGCATGAAGTCAAAAATGATAATGTCGAGTGATATGCTTTACGATGTGACGAGGAGGATCTGAAGAGGACAGTGACCTGCATCAATTACAATGCATAACATCATGATATTTTGAACTTTTCATGAATTTCCGAGGGAAGGCATACCCATACTCAACATATATACTTTTCATTACATGTACATAAATCAGATAGTCATCCACATATATAGACCCATAATAGGATGACCATATGTGTAAAGCCATCATACAGATGATTTAGTACTCTCCTGAAATCGTAGCCTGGATGGATGACACTAGATCCAGGGTCTTCATCTCGTCCAATCAATTGCTCAAGTACGAGTCTAAGCATGTGAATATGTGATCTGAACTCAAACATGGGAAGACATCGTCTGATTACCAGCCAATGATGTAAGTCATTAACAGATGCAAGAGAGATCACCGATAATGATAATGAGTCTCGAGGTACTACAGTACATTTTGCATGGTTTCAATAGATGTTTTGATGTCGAACACCATACAAAGTCTTTCGGTCGAAGGCCAATGATGTCAACCTATCGCTGGAAGTGAGAATCTTGCCATTGATGTATGCAGGCCTCAAGGTACTAGAAGGGTGTTTCTAAGTCAACTTCTTGGATAATGTGCTCTTGTCCACAAGAAGCGACTCATCGCAGGAGGGCCTTGATGTATCCCCCATCAATGACACGAAACGAGTGTAATTATTTTGAAGACAGAATTTGACTAACGATACAAGGTTCAGGAATGGCGGTCATGAAAATTAAGGTTTATAAGTATTGCAAAGGATGAAGTTTACTGACTGACTTCTCTTGAACATGTTAGCGACACTGAATGAAATGGTATCGTTCACCCAAAACCAAAGTGATGGATGGTGTGATAGACCATAGGTATGATAACCATCAAGCAAATAACCCAACCCAAATAGTCACAGAGATGAAGTGAAAGTGTCATGTTCAAGAGCAACTTGCTACCAAAAAGTGATTTATCACTTTTCCCATTTTCCTGAGTCATTGCTGACCAGTACCTCTTTATTTTTTAACAAGCTTGAGGAGGATAACATATGCTTGTAGTATAATTCCACCCTTTGTGTGAATCCATCGCTATGTGATGTTTTAACGAGCCTAGCGAATGTGAAACTTGGTCTTGTCATGATGCACAAGTTTGTCACTATTTGATGTTTTAACGAGTTTAACGACAATGAGAACTCGGTCCTTTTCATTTTTAGAGAGTTTGAAAAGGGACAAAAAGAAAACTCCACAAGTTGTTTTTTGTAAATTTGTCTCTCAATTCCAAAAAAGCATAAAACAATACAAGAGAGAACATATTGACCATGTTCGATCAACGTATTCCTTTTTCGTAAATAATCTATCTTAGTCTAGAAAATGGGTAAACTTATACTGAGTAGATGTCATTTCCAATCCATTTACGAGCTGAAAAAGACAAGCGCCTAGCAATATTTTCATGTTTAAAGAGTTAGAAAAGAGCTTGAAAGTATACCCCTTGTTTTTATTTTCTTTTAACGAGTCTAAAAAGGAAAATACTCAGCGATCTTTTCATTTTTTACGAGTCAGAAAAGATCTTAAAGAGGACTCCACTTAGAGCAATGAGTAGTGTCTAGGATAGCAACTAGTTCTGGTGATGTTCGAACTTCTCAAAACATGTTGATTTATGTGAAGAGGCTAGCTAATAAGACCACTCATTGCAACTGTTCCTCAAAAAGGGTAAAACAGCCAAGTGAAAGTGTATGATTGGCCAATCGTGACAATGGAAGAAGAAAAACCAAGGCTCATCTAACGGAAGAGGTTAGTAGAATGGCAATCACGAAGGTTAAAATAGAAATCGGTTCACTTTTACACAAGCTTGAACCATAGGGAACTATGCTTGAATTCAATTTCATGTTTACATAAGCTTGAAATGAAAAACTATGCTTGGATTCAAGTTCTTGTTTACACAAGCTTGAAACGAAATCTATGCTTGAGATTGGTTTACATGCCCCTAGCATGATGACTCCATTCTAGGTGCATGCCCCCCAAGCTTCATTACATTCACCTAAGTAGACTACTCATGGCTATCAGGTGGATGGAATGAAGGTTCATTTGCGAGATCAAGTGAAAGAATCGACTGGGATTTTACGAGATCTAATCAAAGACTCAAATTGGAACTTTTCTCCAAGGGACCTTGTTTCATTTTTTAATGAGCTTGACACATGACAAAGAAATATTCTTTGATTCCTTGTTTCATTAATTAACGAGCTTGACATAAGACAAGGAAATATGCTCTGGGACCTGTTTCATTTTTTAAATGAGGTTGACAGAATAAAAGAACTATCCTCATATTCCTTGTTTCATTTTTTAACGAGCTTGACACAAGACAAGGAAATATAATCTGGGACCTATTTCATTTTTTTATGAAGTTCACACAGTAAAAGAATTATCCTCATATTCCTTGTTTCATTTTTTAATGAGATTGACACAAGACAAGGAACTATGCTCATATTCCTTATTTCATTTTTTAACGAACTTGACACAAGACAAGGAACTATGCTCATGGAACCAGTTTCATTTTTTAATGAGGTTGAAATAGTAAAAGAACTATCCTCGTATTCCTTGTTTCATTTTTTAATGAGCTTGACACTAGACAAGGAACTATGCTCATATTCCTTGTTTCATTTTTTAACGAGCTTGACACAAGACAAGGAACTATGTTCATGTTCCTTGTTTCATTTTTTAACGAGCTTGACACAAGACAAGGAACTATGCTCGGGTACCTGTTTCATTTTTTAATGAGGTTGAAACATTAAAAGAACTATCCTCATATCCCTTGTTTCATTTTTTAACGAGCTTCACACAAGACAAGGAACTATGCTCATATTCCTTGTTTCATTTTTTAATGAGCTTGACACAAGACAAGGAACTATGCTCATGGAACCTATTTCATTTTTTAATGAGGTTGACACAGTAAAAGAACTATCCTCATATTCCTTGTTTCATTTTTTAACGAGCTTGACACAAGACAAGGAACTACGCTCATATTCCTTGTTTCATTTTTTAACGAGGTTGACACAAGACCAGGAACTATCCTTTGGGACCTGTTTCATTTTTTTAATGAGGTTGACACAATAAAATAACTATCCTCATATTCCTTATTTCATTTTTTAATGAGCTTGACACAAGATAAGGAACTATGCTCTGGGACTTGTTTCATTTTTTAATAAGGTTGACACAGTAAAATAACTATCCTCATATTCCTTGTTTCATTTTTGAATGAGCTTGACATAAGACAAGGAACTATGCTCATATTCCTTGTTTCACTTTTTAACGACCTTGACACAAGACAAGGAACTATGCTCATGGGACCTGTTTCATTTTTTAATGAGGTTGACATAGTAAAAGAACTATCCTCATATTTGTTTCATTTTTTAATGAGGTTGACATAGTAAAAGAACTATCCTCATATTCCTTGTTTCATTTTTTAATGAG
>APFE031687681.1:63422-79479 GCA_000404065.3 Pinus taeda | reverse complement strand
AATTTAAAAAAATAATACAAATATACACATATACACTTATAATATATATTGAAAAGTGTCTAAAGATATGAAGATTGTATTGGGATATACATTGTTTCTTTCAAAAAATATGAAATGACAATACTAATATTTTATTCAAAAAATATGAAATGACCTTTATTATGAGTACTTTAATTTATGACTTTAAAAGTACTTAGAGCACTACCATGGTTATGCATGAGTTTTTATCCACCATTGAGAATATGACAAGTAACTTTAACTCAAGTAATGCCACCTCAACCATTGGGGATGATGTCATCCCCTAAAATGTGAATGGTTCTTATAAAGTGAATTTTGATTGTCCATTTTACTTACGAGACCCATTTTAGACCTCAAAATTTCCCTAATGAAGGTTTGGTTGCATTTGCAAAAGGAATGCCTTGCAAGAACCCATTGAAATATTCGACCACTCCGATATGGGTCTTACACCATCACCAACGCTATGGGTGACAATTCTTTCAAAGTAATTATTCCTCCATTCCTTGGCCTACATCCAATATTCAAATTTGGACCACCTTCGACCATACTTTCCACCATTATTGGACACATCAAATATTACCGAGCATGAGACACCAACAGAGCTCAACCCATATTGCATTGAATAGGAGACAACTAATCAGATTATGGAAACAAAAATTAAGAAGAATCTCCAATAGAGGATCCAACTGTATCAAGTTGTCAAAGTTGACTATCTCCAGTACCAAAGCAACTGGCTCATGAGGGACCAAGTTCAACAGAATTTTCCCCATCTCATTGAGAAACTCAACACAATGGGGGCAATTACTTCCTAAGGGGCAAGGAATGATCCAAGTGGATATTGGTGGGAACCTTCCTATTCCAATTGGACCCCTATCACTATTTCCTATCAATTTCCTATTTTCCAGCATAATTTCCTATTTCGACAATTTTCTATTTTTGGCAATTTTTAGGGTCCTGAACTTCTACAGTCATTTTGAGGCCCTAAACAATGTTTTTTTGGGAAATAGGAAAAATGGTACAAAGACTCATGTTTTCAATTGAAAGTTGTTTTCCTCAAATAGACCTTTCTTACAAGCTATCATGCACTCCAAATGAAGATCATATGCCAAAGTTATGACCCCAGGAAGATGGCATTCCAACTAACCCCATCGAGGCCCATAAGCTTTTGGTGTTTCATCTCCTATGGTTACTTTTTTGGATGTTAATGGTTTATCATTGTTCCTTTATGATAAAAAATTGTTTGAGAGCCTCATTCTAACATAGTTCAAAAGGCATGTAGTCATCACATCTCTTCTAAGAGATAATCTACTACCATTTGAGCTAGTTTCTTTTAATTTTGCATGTAAATATTTTTCAATATTTGATATTTATTAATTGAAGTTTATTTTTGTAGTATCTCTATGTTTTTGGTTTAAACCTGTATTTCATTTCATTCCTTCATAAATCCAGATCAGATTTAAAATATGAGGGGTCAACTTAGATTATTGTAGAGGATCATCAAATATTGGGATTCTATGGAGCAATGCTTTAAAGTATAGGGTCTCGTACCAAACATAGAGGTAGAAGATATATCTACTTTCTCATGGGACATTTAAGGTGTGGGGCCCTTTTGTTGGTGTCCAGAGGAATATTGGTAGGTGGGGGGTCCTTAGATGATTTCATTGTTGAGTATTATGTTCTCATTGTGTGGAAAGAAAATGGAAAGATCCTAATTAGGGATATAGTGGACCTCCCTCATTGTATCATTACATTCACTATAACTTGACAGGTAGGTTCATTGAGTCCCCACTTGGCTTCCAAAAACCAAGTTAACATTGCAATAAGGTGTATGAGCCCTATGATGTTTAATTGGTGTGAGGGTTTTCTAGCGAACCTAAAAGAGCAGTTGACCAAGTGTAGGACAAGAAAACATAGTTTTTTTCAGGTACAGAAGCATCATAGTCTTGTTATTTTTTAATCAAGTTCCAATATTGTGTGTTGGTGGTTATTTCCCTCAAGCATGTATGAAAAGATGAAATAAACATTTTTTTATTTGGTAACATCTAACAGGTTGATTGTTAGTTAGAAACTAGGTAAGATCCATAACCTATAAAACAGTAAAGAAGCACAAATAATTTCTATAAAGTAAATAGACAACAATACTATTTCATGAGCATAACCCAACAAATAGGCAAGAAATTTCAGTAAAAAAATAAGTTTTTATTGCAACTTCACCTCACTTTGTAGCTAACTACAAAGGGGGAAACTCAGTCCCTCATCAGGGATGGGTCCTTGTCTCATTCTCTCTCTCTCAATCCTTCGTTTTTATGCACAATACTGTCAGCATAAGCTTAGTCTAGATGTCTCCATGAATTCCTTAGCCTGACTCTTCTTTTATATACCCCAGCAGATGAGATTTTTAGAAAATTTTCCACAACCACTATAGATCACTTTTATGGAAAAAGTAGAACTTTTGGGTTGCTTTTTCCCTCAATAAAAAGGCAGGAATCCTAATGTGTGCAACAAGGTACCATCAAATATATTTGAAGAAGCTTAAAAAACATGAAAACAACAATTGCATAGATTTTTTGCCAGTATCCATGTAGTTGCATGAGATTACTGAAGAACATATCCTACATGCCTAGTCAGAAAGTTGCGCAATGAATGAAATTTTGATTTATTCATGTCTATATTCATATTTCAAGAAGTTATTTCACCTAAGACTGATTTCTTTGATATTTGAGCATGTTTTTGACATTCTAATGTGTTTCTATCATCTGTATGAAATTTTGGGATAACAGTTGGCCCCTGATGTGCACGGGGGGAGCATGGAAATGTACACTCGATGTGCATCACAAATTTTTTTATTGCTAAACTATGAACCACTGAAGTTGTCAATGAGAAAAAGAGGGTCGGGTATGTGAGGAGAAACCAAGAGATTAAGTGATTGATCACCAATGAAAACCAATACATATGAGTGGCATATGATTATCTGTAAAACTTCTTGATGCAAATGAGGTGAGCATCACCCATGCTCATGATAAATACCAATGGAAAGTACAATTTACAATGATGGTCATAGAATAATACACAATAGTGTATCTCTAAAATCTACTAAAATGGAGGATCTTGTAACTCTTGATCTGAGTGAACAGTTAAAGAGTCACATTAATGATGATCATATTCAATAACCAAAATGAGGTGTCCCCGTTAATGGGGGATACAAATGTAATAGGTATACCGAGGTATTCAAGTATTCATGGGGTTAATGCAACTCATGGTTATGTGAACAAGTGTAGTTGGATTTGAGTATCAATGGAGTTGATCATATCAAGGAGAAATGATGTCTCTCCTATGCTGACCCAAGGATGCGTGCACATTGAAGGTGAAAGGATCCAAAGTAATTAAATTTGAGAAGATGTGTGACTTATTTCCATGAGAATAAATTATTTCAATGTTGAACATGGGGTAAGCCTGACAAATCTAAGAGCACTAATGTCTCTCTTAGTCTACCCCAAGGAAAACCATGATAAAGGAATGGCTAACCAAGGCACAAAATCTCTTCATCATTTCTGAACTTCTAGATATAGATGTTGGTGTCAGTGGAAGTGAACATCTCATAAGGGATGTACAGAAAATAAGAGAGTAACTAGGACTTGCACCAACATTGGGGCTTTGACAACCAATGGATGAGGTTATTTTATCAATGGGGATTACTTTCTTTGAACAAATCATATACAATGATGGCTAACACTGAAAACATCGACAATGACCATTTGAGTGTTGAAAAGGGGATGGTGCTCCAAGTGAAACCAAGGATATTGACAATATGAAATGGTAAAATGGGTTCCATGGGGGTTCTGGTGTGCCATTGACAAGAAATAGCGTAAGGACAAGGGATATTGGGGAGGCAAGGACAATAAAGGTAAACAGATGACTAGTATTAACAACAAATTATAGTCAAACCTACACAAGTGACTCAAATCTAATGCTCTGAACAAAGATGACACTTGATCATTGCCAATGTAGAATTGCAGTATCAACTACTTAAAGTAGCATGAGATGAAGGAGATATGAGTTTTGATATTTTTTAAATAATAAAACCAAAATATGGGTGCCCTTGGTGCGACCATGTGTATGTTGGCGATCAAATTAGGGGAAGGTGTGGACCCCTAGGGTGTCTTCTGGGGGAAGGTGGATGAATCAAAAAGGAAAAATAAAGGGATCATAGTTGTAGGGGGTATGGAAAGTCGTGTGAAACTTCATAATTCAACTTATGAGGAAACCAAATAAAAGGGAATCTGAGGTAGGTAAGAAAAGAGATAGTGATGGGCCTCTAAATTAGACATAAATTAAGGCCCATGCCTCTAAATTAAACATAAATTAAAGCCTATGACCATCATTTAACACATTAAACTTGTTTTTCTGCATTAGATAATGTATTTTTAACTTTAATATATTCATTAGGAAGGTTTATGAATAATTGCATATTTGTCCCTAATATTATTTATTTTTGTGAAAAATTATGAGAATATTGGGAAGATTATGAAGATTTGGAGGAGGAGATAGTTTAGGGACTTTCTCCCTACTACAGGAGGATCAATAATAAATAATAAGTCAACAAGATATTATGGAATTATGGAACACATTGTGGAACTCCAGTGATTGAGAAAATCTAGGAATGTGTTCCCTGCCATATAATGCAGATTCCTAGTATTAGGGACCAAATTCACTAATCAAGGGATTTTGATGGGGAAAGCTTCCGCCATTCATGGGGAATGATGCCTAATCATTTTTTATAAGTACCAAGTCGAATTTGCCTCTAGGGAGATATTTTCATTAGTGTTATTGTGGAGAGAACTCTTATTTTTGCAGCTCCATTGTATTTTCTTGCAGGGATGTAATTGTATTGATGAAAATAATGAAGATTGGTGTCATGTTCAGCTTCTAAATCTTGTTCTCCTCCATAGGTCTATGAGTTTCCTTAGGCTTGGCCATCCTAGGAGCCTCAGAGCCCTTTTGTGTCATTTTCTTTCATTCTTTTCACTTCTTATTCACATGCATCTCTTGTTTTTATTTCTTTCTACTTATGCATTTAGTATTAATGATTTCTTGTTGTAGGATTGAGTTAAATGGTTAATGTAAGATCTTTTGCAAGATCAAAAGCATCATTTCATCCTTATAAAATATTTTTAAGGTCATAGTAATATTTGAGCTACTTGGATTATTTGAGCTACTTGGATTAGCTTTCTTATTCCCAAATCTAGAATTTTGGAATTCCTTTGTGGCAAAGAACGATAAATTTCTGCTATTTTTTAAAAGCATGCTAAGGAGCCTCAATCGATTTGGTTCCACTTGCATTAGATCACAAAAATATTCTAGTTCATAACAAAAACTACCCCATAGAATTTTCACTTGATTAGGTTAGGTAATTTATATATTTACTAGCTCGCTAGTTCTCGAATTTCTAGATTTTCGACTAGTAATTTCCCGTTATTTTTTAGCATGGATTAACAGAGGTATTTTTGAGTGATTCCACTTGGAATGGGGACCTAAGACATCCTATTCAATAAACAAATTTGTCCCATCGAATTTGGATTTGATTTTCTTGGTCATTCGATGAATTATAATTTTCTATAGTAAATTTGTAACATCTTGTGGTAAATTAGGGGATCCTGTAGGAAATCCTATAGAATCCTGTAGGAAATCATGTAGCATCCTGTAGGAAATCTTGTTTTGAGCCAGAATTGAAAAAAAATCATCATTGAAGTTGGGATTAGGCCTCTACTTTACCTCCAAGCCATCAAAATCAATGTACCCCTCTTCCTCCGGACTTATCTCCCCTGCCAAAGATCAAGGAACGATTAGCATTTGCATTTATAAAGTGAAAATATTAAAAAAATTGAGTTCTTTTATATTTACACATGCACGTAGCAGTTAGTACTCTCTAAATCATATTTCATTATTTGATTAGTTAAAACATAACATGTGACAATAGGGTTAAAATAGGGTTATTTTGCAATCAAAGTGTGTTAATAAGTAGATAGAGGATTTCATGTTTACTTTACAAGAATTTTTAAATTCAGTCTTTCATTCCTGCAAATAAGAAGCATTTATTTTCTCTCATGATAGCAAAGGAAGGACACATTGTATGTTGCACATATAGTGTTGATACATCTTAAGTTTATACGAACCCCACGTTGATAATTAAAGTCGGTAGCTTTGGGAGTTGTTGCTCGCAACATTCTTGTTGCAATACCGAGGCGCATCACTTTTTGGCATCGTTGTCGGGGAGGTGTTAAAGTACACATTTTTTTTCTTCCATAGTTGATTAATTTCTTTTTAATTTTTGCAAAAACAAAACAAAAAAATATTTGCATTAGGCATATTTAATTTTAAAAGTATAAAATTGCATTGCATTATAGTTTTCATTCAATTATAAAAAAACAAAAAAAAAAAAACCTCCAAGAACAACCCACCCCCCCATTTTATCACATGGTGTAGTAAGAGCCATATCACCATCCACTTTTGCAGGTAGAAGAACAAGAAAAAGAGATGGAAAAAAATGTAGAAGAAATGGATGGAGATAATAACAATGAGGAAGATCATCTCGGATTCCCCATTCAAGATATTGATATCAATGTGCACATGAAGAACATCCCTGCATCTTTTCTTCCAAAATTTCATGGTCTAAGGTCAGAGGATCTGGAAACCTTTCTCTTTTAATTTTAAATTGTTTGTAGATCTTATGGTTACTTATTAAAAACTCAAAAACTGAGATTGTTTCCTACAGCATTGAAGGATAGAGCTCTTAAATGGTTCATGAGTTTAGGGACTAATTCAATAAGATCATGGAATGATATGCAAAAGATATTTTTAGAAAAACATAAAGATCATGATCTTAAAGAAGAAATATTTAGAATGAATCAAAGAGAAGATGAGAGCCTTGAGTATCTAATAGAGAGGTTAATGTATAGTGTTAAGAGGGAAAAACTACATCATTTAGGATCTGGCACAATAAAAACCCTCTTACTTAGAAACATTAGGGATGAATGGATTAATGGATTAATCTCCTTGATCTCATGAGTATAGGTGATGTATACCAATTATCATTTGAAGAAATTTGTGAAACATGCAAACACATATCAAGAGGAAAGGAAAGAGTAGGTAAATCAGCATCAAGATCGGTAAGTCAAGCTAAACATGGAAATTTGTTTGATGATTTTAAAACAGAAATTACTAGCAATCTAACCAAACAAGTAGAAATGTTAATAATGCAAGATGAAGAAAAAAAGATGTTGATATTTGTGTTGTCCATGCAGAATCACATGATGTTAAACATTGTCCATCATTACAAAGGTTGAAGGAAGTTTACCAAGAGGACAATGGACCAAGTCAATTGTCAATGTAACTATGTTATGTAGCTCCAAGAGGACCAGGGAATACTATTCAACCTAGTATGATGCAAGGACCTAATTCACAATTTAAAGCTTATGCACATCCGTCTCAAATTAATTGGAACACACCTTTTCCTTGGCAACATTGGCCATCTCAACCCCAAAACCAATTTTGAAAACAAGGTTGGCAAGGAACTCATGGGAGCCATCCACAATATCCTCAATATTTTCCTCAATATCCTCCATACCCAACTCCATGTTTTCCCTATCATTCACGTCCACCACAACCACAACCCCAACCACATCCATCTCAAATATCCACTCCCACTCAACTACCTGTACTGCCATTTTCAAACCCACACATTGAAGTAGCTCAACCCACTTACAATGTTGAGGTACAACACTTCCAAACATCTCCTCTTTAGATCAATGGTATTCACCATAGCTCAGGAAGAGTATTGCAAAAAAGAGATTATCTTGATATCATTGAAGGACCACATCCAGAAGAAGAAGATTCAAATGAGAAGACCACAGAATCCTGGGCTGCACATGATGAAGAGCAGACATCAAAATCAGAGATTGAGAGAGCTCCCTCATGGTTACCATCAAATCCTCCATGTATTCAAGAGAACAATCAGAAAAAATAGGAAGATTTGAAGGTCATGGTAGAAGAGAACATGAAGAATGATCAAGATACACAAGAAAGCCAAGGACATCAAAGTTACATTAAGGTTTGGTTCCAGAAAACCAACAAGATGGAGCATCACTCTCTTCTTCAACTATGCTTGATCCTTTCAAAGTCAGATCATTTGGTCTATGAAATCAAGGTAAATGTCAAAGCATACATTTCAAGCCTACTCATCATTTTGTCTGTCATCTTGATGTGCACATGGCTCCATTGGAAGTATTCTTATACTTGAAAGCGATTTTGGTTTTCAAGCATTAGGGGAGTTTTGAGGTCTAAAATGGGCCTCCTAAGGAAATTATAAAATAATAGTGGAAATGATAAAATCATATTAGATTACATCATCAAATTTTAGAGGGAAAAAATAAAAGACTATTTTTCCAACTCATATTTTCAACTTATCTTCCTATGGGTTTACTCAAATTTCGAGCGGAATCTTCATTGGATGCAGAATTTGATTCCTCATCCAAGGACTACCCATGTTGCATAATTTTGATGGACCCTGCTACATGAAAAATGAGAAATACATGAAAAACGTGATTGCAATCATGTTTTTTCATGTAGCAGGGTCCATAAAAATTATGCAACATGGGTACTGTTAGAGCCTAGATTGACCTCAAGTTGAATGGAGGCAATCCTAGGATAACCACAAACCAAGCTTAACCTGGTAGCTAGCCCTACCAGGTCGAGAGAGGGCTCTCTCCTTGTGAATATCAGTCAAGATGACTGAATCAAATATGGATCTTAGGCTAGGTATAGTAGCTCTAGGGTTTCTTGGTTGATTTTGTTGGTTTTGTTGCTGGATCAAATCGAATAGGTAGCTTTGGGTCCGGGAAATCAAGTCAGGAATGCAGGGTGTTCTATGGGGCGAGATAGGTAGGTGTTTTGGCACTTGAAATTGAGTGAAATGGTAGAATTAAGACTAATGAGGAGCTGAGGAGGGCATGCAAAGATCATGTATCCTTCTCAAATAGGAGAAAACATCAAAAACTAAATGGTTTCCCAAGGTAGAGCACTGTAACCAATGTATTCTACCTATCTATCTTGATATCATTTATAGTGAGAAGAGATAAACTAGATGGTGGCACACATAACACACGATAAAAACTAATAACAGAAGAAGAAACTATTCAAAAACACTTTACCACAAGTATCCCATAAAAATAGTTGCAAATCCTGGTTTATTTCCTTGCCAAACTGCTAATAAAGGTGTACAATGTAGCTCAGAGCATCCAAGAGAGTCCAACCTTTGCTAATGACTGAAAAAGTACATAATATAGACATCAAACCACCTATGCTAGACATCAAGGATCGAATCCAAGAGATAAGGAACTATTACAACCATTTCCAAACAAGGAATAGGAATATAGACATTGGAACAGCTTGCCTCTATAAGCATGGAAACTGATTCATTGACCCCCAAACCACCTTAAAATGATGAATCTACCCTCTAAGGTCATTTCACAATTGCATTTACATATCCTGGTATTAATTACAATCATAAATTCATCCATGAAGAGAGAAAAAATCAACTTATAGTGAAAGAAGGCGAAAACTGGATTTTTAGGCAAATTGGCTCTATGTGCAGCACCACTGGCCAGGTGCATAGCACCACTTCACAGCCACTTTTGGAGGCTTTCCCCTTAGCCAAATTAAGCCTAAGATAGCTCACCGGAAATGTCTTCCTATCTAGTTTCTGAAACATCTTGAATGTTTGCATTTGGAGGCCATTTTCTCCATCAAAAGTGAAATCTCCCAAGGTTGCTTCTATGTGTCCAAAAAGAGGCAGAGAGGTCATTTTTTGGTAGTTTTTTGCCCTTTTGGTGACCCAGTTTTGCTCCAAAATTGCTGAGATTTTCTGGGTTTGATGATCTCATCATGCTAAATCTAGATATGTAAGCCATCTCTTCAAAAAGTCCTCCAGTGAAAAGCGTAGTGCCAGTGGCGCTGTGCACCTAGGGGAATTTTCTATGTTTCAAAATTTCAAAAATTGAAAATGACCAAAATTTGTCAAAACTTTCCCAGATTTGGCACAAGGCACCATCTTTAGTTGCTTTAATCAGCTAGTGAGAATTTAGCCAAAATTTTCAATTTATCTTGCTCATTTTTGCTCCTTAAGGCCTTCCTCAACCTAGCTTTAAGCTTCCTCATTCTTATGTTGCAGATCTTGTTGCGAGTCATGTAGTGGTAGGCCATGTGGCAATGCATTTTCTTGTCTATGTTGGCCTTCTCAATCAGCCTCTCAAAGTGTATATTAACCCTCTCTAGCCATGTTTTCCTATCATTCTCAATCTCTTGCTCAATAGGGGTCAATGGAACATTGGCCTCCTTGACCTTTTGCCTGTCTTCTTTGATCATTTGTAGCTCCATGAGAATTGCTTGTAGCTCAATTGTTTGTTTTCTTGCTCTAGATATTTGATGACCCACTTAGCCCTCTCTAAGTTGTCTGACAAGGCTTGTATCTCAGCCTCTTGTTCCTTTATGATCCTATCTTTGATAGTCTTCGGATCCTGAGTTTCCAAATCAATAATGTCAACTCCATGATGAATGAAATGCTGTTGTGACTCCTCATGATCAATAAGAGTGAAATATCTTTCCTGCCCATCATTAAGATCCTTCTTATGCATCTTTTTCTTTCCTTTACCTTTTCCCTTGCTTTGCTACTCAACCTGTACCTATTTAGCTGAAAAAGAATGCAAAGCCTCTTCCACTCCTTGTGGAGATAGCATTTGCCTATAGCCTAATTATGAAGGCAAGACCCCTTCCACACCTTGTGCAGATAATACTCGCTTAGTAGCTGCAAAAAGTTTCCTAGTGCCCCTCCAATATGTCACAAACACTGGCACTCCAACAGTGTCAGTCTCTTTGACCTTTTCATGTCCTGAAGGTCCACCTTCTTCATGAGGCACTAATGAAAAGACTTGAGGACCTTTGAACATCTCATGAGAAATGAAAGTCTCCCATGGCATGTTAAGAAGGTTTAGCTGATGTAGAAAAATGATTTTAATCAAAGAGTAATGGTAAATGCTAGTCAACTGTTGGGGATATGGTTTCTTCTTTACAATAAGTATCATCTTCTCAATGTTTCTGAACATGAAGTAGGGGATATTCATCATTCTCACCCTAGTGAAATGCATCAGTAATCTAATATGGTAGGCATACAATCAGGAGAACCTGCCTTCACAAGTAAAGTACTTAATGATGATTTTCATCAATGGAGCAAACCTATCCTCCAAAAACTTGAAGGGGCACACTCTCTTGAGTTTGTCTTAATATCTAGCCTTGATGTAAGGCTCACAGTACTCCCTGTCAATATCCTGAACTTTGTTCCATTTTTCACCCACAACTGGGATACCTGTAGCCTCTGAGATAACAGCTGGTGATAAGGTGAATGTGATTCCAGCAAGGTTCACTTCATTGTTGTCCAAATGTCTCACAAACAATCTTGCCAACTCATGATGAAATTTAACCCTTTCTACCATTTCACAAAAACCAAAGCATGAATGGTGTTTAAAACAAGAAATGGCAAGTGGGCATGCTTGCAACTCTCTCAAACTGATAGGCTCCTCTCTGATAACCCTTCCTCCTTTATGAGGCTTCATGTGCTTTATGTTTCTCTCCCTGGAACTATCACTAAGGGTGTCTTCTTCAAATGCATATTCATTGTCTCTTTCCATTGTTTTTATTGTTGTGATCACTTGTGGTGAATGAAGAGATAGGGTGGATGAAAGATGAGTATGAAGAGATTTTATGGATAAGTGAGAGTGAATGGGAGTGTGAATGAGATTTAGGGAGTGAGTAGGGTTTGGGAATAGTGTAGGGTTTAGGGATGTATGTAGGAGTAAGTATGTAGGGTTTTGGGGAGAATATATAGGGTTTGGGAAATTTGTATGTGGGATGGGATTTGGGGAAAATATATGAGGGAATGAGGTTTAGAGAATAATAGCAAATGGATGAGATAGGAAAACAGATGAGAAAGTGAGCTTGTTAATTTTTATGAGACAGTTTGGGTAAATGCTAGGGTTTTAACTTTATGAGTGAAACAATCACCAAGACTTGATGTAAAACCCTTTTCAACAAGAAAGATTTGATTTACTTACTTGCAAAGAGTTAATTTGAGAGATTTGAAGCAAATTGAGTGATTTTGGAGCATTTTGGGGCTTGGTTGCCAAGTGCGCAGCACCTCACCCAGGTGCACAGCATCGGACAGGTGTGTAACGCCCGTTCAATTTTGTACTAAGGAAATCACCAAGGTGTGTAGCACCGGCCAGGTGCGTAGCACCGACCTCTGGTGCATAGCGCCGATCTAAGCTTGTCGAAAAACACAGTACTTTCACACCTTTGCTCAATGACACTTCAAAATCGCCTTTTAGCTCTTGATTTTCAACTCAAACAATGAAATGATCAATAGAGGGATAATCTTTATATAGTTTTTCCACTTTTTTATTTTTGACGAACAAAACCCACTTTGTAATGTCTATTTTCCTTTTTTAAATACTTTGTTTTCTGATATTTGACTTTTTGCTTGGATAGGTGAACTGATGCTCAATTTCTTTGACTTTTTGCAGTGGCATGTACTTTGGTAATATCACCAAGTGACTAGGAGCAACATGGAAACATTTATTACATATAGGATCAATAAAATTACATGAAATTTATAAATAATATACCAATGATCTATTTTCACCTCAAAACTAGTTTTGAGGTGAAAAAATTATTAAGCTTACAAATTAAGAGATTAAAACTTTTCTGATCATTATTTTCATACTCATGTGTCTCCTGACCATTATTACAATAGGCACTGAAATTTGACCATGGTAAAACCCTAATACCTAATGAAACTGAAACCCTAAGACCTAATTGATGAAATAAACTGAAAATAAGTATGAACCATTGACTAAAAAAGGAGGTCAGCAAATATATGTCATGAGGGAAAAACTGAAATGAACCCTACCATCAGTTGATCCATGACCTAATGGAATGCAACTCATCAGAATGGGACACCTAGTATGAAATTCAAAAGAGTAATTTTGATCACTGGTGGCAGTGTGAAGACACTAACACTGACAGGTACTCCTTGGATGAGGAATTAAATTTTTCATCCAATGAGTACTCTTGATCAAAACATGAGTAAAACCTTAGGGAGATAAGTTGAAAATAAGAATTGAAAAAATAGTTTTATTATTTTATTATTTTTTAATCTTTTTACTTTTTTACTCCAAAAATGGTGAATCATCCCCCATGGTTGACATCATCATCTTGAATCCTATTGGTTCTCATAAAGTTTATTTTGGTTGTACATTTTTCTTAGAAGGCCTATTTTAGACCTCAAAATTCCCTTCATGTAGGGTAGGGTAGAAAATAAAAATAAAAATAAAAAAAGAGGAAAAAAATAAAAATGTCAAGTGAAAACCTCGTTGGAGGCGCCTTAGATTGGCTCATTATTGAAAACTTCTGTGAGGCAGTCAATGGGTTGAAAAAAAAAAAAATTCCTAGGTGAAAACCTCCTTGAGGTGGCTAGCAGGCCTAGAAGGAAAAAAAAAAAAAGGAAAAACAAAATTCTTGCTCCATGTATCTCTTTGATGAATGTAGGTGCTCTCCAACATCTACAAAGAACAAAAACAAGTTGCCACCAAAGAAAGAAAAAATAGTTCAAACCTAGTCAAAAGAAGTCAAAGTTTGATTTTCTCCTACTTTGCTCAAATTATCCAATAGGACCAAGGCCATTTCAATCCATCACCCTCATCTATTTCCACCATCCACCCATCATTCTCAAGCTTTTCCCATTCAGTTTGCTTGATGTCCTAAAAAAAACTACAGGAAGGCTCTGTTTTACTACATGAAACAAAAATACATAGAGCATAAATTTGTTTTTGTCATAACTTGAAAACCATGCATCCATTTGCCAATCTGTTTCAAGGGGAGATGCATATGGATGATGGTAACATGCTCAAGTAATTTCATAAAATTCCAGTGCACAATTTCCGAGAAATCAGCCTCCATCACCTACAACATTTTTTACATTTTCTCGATATTTGTGCATCCATTTAAAAATTTGTTTCATAGGGAGATGCATGTGGATGATGGTAACATGCCCAAGCAATTTCAGCAAATTACAGTGCACGATTTCCAACAACTCAGCCTCCATCAACTTCAGCCACTTTTAGTTTTTCTCAAGATCCGTGCATCCATTGACCAAAATTGTTTTATGGGGAGGTGTATAATGATGATGGAAACATGATCACAAAGTTTCAGGTCAATCCATTCTACCGTTTGGGAGATATGGACAAAACAAATCTGCTACAAGAGGTTGCCCTGAATTTTGAAAATATTATTTGCAGGAGGAGGATCAAAGCAACAAAGGAGGATCAAAGGGGACCTATACAGTTCATGTTTTCATTTCTCCATTCCAATTCCTTCATCCTTCCATCATTCCCTCCATTTTTCTACTCATTTAGCTTATTTTGCAAGGGTTCTGTGTTTTCTACAAGATTCCCTGTAAACTTACAGCATTCCTGAAAAACCTACAGGATGATCGTGTTGGAATTACAGTAGCTTAGCAGTAGCATCAGGATCATCAACATCACCATTTAGTACCTGCACATCAAGGAGAAACATCAAAAAAAAAAGATAAAAACACATGCAGCAAATACAAGCAAGGACTTCACTCTCCAACAAACAACATCTACAGGAAGGCCGACAAGAAGCTACAAGAGGCAATATGATGAAGAAATGGGTCAAAATTTCAGGTATTCTTTAGGGAAGGTTGATATAGGTCCCCCAACACCTACACATCAACATCAACTCGGTAGCAGAATGCATGTCTCTCCAACAACCATCAGGTAGGTACAGGTATGTAATATTCTTGACCTCTTCTCTTGAGCATATTATAGTTAAAAATTTGTTTTCAATGCATGAGAGATGATGTTTTATAAGCTAAAGATGGGTCAGCAGTCTCAGCCGCCTTCAACTAGTTAATTGCAGCTCACTCCTTCACCCATGCAGTGTTGAAAAAATCAAATTATGAAGAGTCATGATTTCAAGGAATGAGGATAACGATTAAAAGAAGAATTTTCTGCAAGGGCCAAGTCACCACAACACTCCAAGCCCTCCATCCACTTCATATTTGCTATCTATTCATCATTCATCCATCCCATTACATTCTTGAAAAAAAGAACCAAACAGAGCATTCTCTCCATTTTCACAAACCTACACTACTCCCTCTGAGCCCTAGCATCATCATCCAGTCTCTCTTCATCATTTCTCATCACTCCCATATAGTTAGAAGACCCTGAAAGAGGAGGAATGACTACTACAGAAAGGCATAACATTGCTACAAGAAGGAAAAAATGAACAAATTATGTTAAACCTCAAGATGGCAGAGCTTAAGAGAGACCTAATCAAAACACAGAACTCCAAGCCCATTAGGCAGTCATCTAGGCCACAAAAGAGAAGAAGAAGGAAACAAAAGGAAATGAGCCATTCACTAAAAAAAAAAAAAAAAAAAAAAACAAACAAAACAAAAACAAACAAAAAACAAAACAAAACAAAAAACAAAAACAAAAAACAAAACAAAAACAAAACACAAAACACAAAACAAAAAGAAAAACAAAACAAAACAAAAACAAAACAAGAAAAACAAACAAAACAAAAAAAACAAAAACAACAAACAAAAAACAAAACAAACAAACAAAACAAAAAAACAAAACAAAACAAACAAAAAACAAAAACAAAACAAAAACAAAAACCAAAACAAAACAAAAGAACAAAACAAAACAAAACAAACTCAAACTACAGTGATGAAAAGATGTTTTTCAAGAGGTCTCCAATCTCTTTCTAACTTTTGTACAAGGCCTAAAAATTGGAAAAAGGCATGGGAGTCAAGTTGAGGACCTGTCCTATGCTCAGTATATCATTTATGCTCAAAAAGGGTTTCATGTAACTTTAACATGGTTTCCTGTAGGTTTCTTGTAGTTTT
>APFE031687681.1:15652-51315 GCA_000404065.3 Pinus taeda | reverse complement strand
AGGTTGCCCCCTCGAAGAGGCTGAATTATAAGGCGTTGATCTATCTTTTCTATCTTTTCTTGAGCTGGTTTCATAACTCTTCAAATTTATCTTCAATTCTTCCATCTTATTATCCATGCCATTAATCCTAGTGTCCATGCCATTGATCTTAGCTTCCATGCTATCCATCTTAACTTTCATGCCATTCATATTAGCTTCCATGCCATTAATCTTAGCTTCAGAAACCTTTAGTGAGAGTGAAATTTGTTGTACTTGGTCTTGTAATTTTGATATATCATGTTGCATTTCTTCCTCTTCTTCACAAGTCATGCTAGAGCTTTCAGGTTTCTTACTAGGTGTCTCCATTTTCTTTCTTTGGGGCATTAATTAATGCCAATAACTCTTCACTATTCCCTTTGAATTCCTTCAAACTAATTTTTCAAACCAACCTTATGCAAAAAAAAAAGAACTACACACCCTTTTTTCACATTGTAAGAGCTCGATATTGAATCTGTTGTATCTTTGTAACTGTGGACCTCAAATATTTGAAATATCGTCCTGTGGTAGCCCTTTTAGTCATATTTCTAACCCCACAATTCTGATCAATATTGGATTCTCCAAGGAAGAGTTTGTCAAATCTCCCACGGTGGCCTGATTATAGATTAGTTCAGTAGAGAAAACTTGTACGACGTGTCAGGTGTCACTGTTTCGACCTTAGTACCTGAAACTGATACACAGAAAACTACAGGCCATCCTCTTTCTAAAACTTCTTACTAAATTTCAATCTGAGGCTCAAAACAAAATTTATGACAATTTTCCCCAGGTCACCTGTTTGGAATGTAACTCGGGAGTTTGCAAAAACCCTAAATTCCTCAGAACATATCCGCAAATATAGCAAGATAAGCTCTGAAATTCGGACCCGAAGTTTAGAACAATTTTGGATCAAATGGGTTTTGTTTGTAGTTTCTGAAACATTGTAGAAAAAAAGTTAGTGCCTAACAGACACTAATTGGATCAGTGTTTATCAATAATACGTTGGAGCATGGTTTTGAGAATTTTGTTCACTGCCTCAACCTTCCCATTTGATTGAGGGTAGGAGGGAGTAGCAATATCATGTTTGAATCTAATTAAGTCTAGCATTTTTTCAAAGGCTTCATTCTCAAAAAGCTTTATATGATGGACACAAGCTACTTCTGGACATCGAAGCACATAATGACATGGTTAAAGAAAAACTTGGTTGTCATGTCACTAAAACAACTAATTATTGGCATGGCTTTAACTCATTTGGTAAAGTAATCAATAACTACAGTGATATATTTATGACCACTCGTAGATGGAGGGTTTCACTCCATAAAATCAATCCCCCATTTACATAATAATTTGGTGGTGATGATACGGTGGAGTGGTGAACTCAATTTGTGTGAAACATTTTGACAACTTTTGAAATGTTTGACTACTTCAATGTAATGTTTGAATAAGTTGGCCCAGAAGTAGCTAACGAAAATTATTTTATGGGTGGTACTCATGCCAGGCACATGGCCACCACAAGCGCTACTATGGAAATCATTAAAAACATGGTCTTCCTCCTGATGAGAGAGGCAACGTTGTAATATAATATCCCCTCAATGATATAAGTTATTGCCAATGAGTAGAAACTTAGGGGCATGATGACGAATTCTACTATGATCATCATGGATAAGATGGGGTGCAAACTTCTGGGTGAGAAATTATGTCAAAATACCCCCATACCATGGATCATCTGATGAAATTTGAAAAAGATGTTCATCAAGAAATTGGTCATTCAACGGAAGAGATATACTACTACTAGGTAGTGTGCTGATAAGTTTGACAATAACATGAGCTTTCTTACTCTTAGGGGTTGTAAATTCTAAGTCATGTTCTTGGAGAATAACAACCCGTCGAGCAAAATTTCCACTAAGTAGTTGTATTCCTAAGATATATTGTATAGGATTTGAATTAGCAATAACGTTTTTGGTGCGTAAAAGGATATAGTGGTGAAGCTTCTTGACAGATAATATAATGACCATAATAAGTTTTTCATCATGACTACATTGCAGTTCCAATATAGAAAAGGTTCAGATGGTATAGTAAATGAAATATTCCATTTTGACATCATCCTCATGAACTAAAACACTCATATTGGCCCAATCAGAAGAAGACACATATAAAATAGAATTACGATGAAATTTAGGAGGAGCGATTAAAAGGGTGGAAATAATAGCTTGCATTAGTGCATCAAAAGATTTTTTGGTGGTGTCATCCCAATGGAAGGGGATATTTTGGTGCAACAAGTGGAGAAATCCATGTGCTTGGGTTGCATAATTTGGGATAATTTGGTGAAGGAAATTTTCATGTCCTTGGAGGCTTTGTAACTGCAGGCGAGTTTGAGGCAAAGGTAGTCAAAGAATGGCTTGAACTTTTAATAAGTCCACTTGAATACCATGCTGGGAAATAATAAATACCAATAGATGACCGATAGGAACACAAAACAAACATTTAAGGGAATTTAACCGAACATTATATTGGCGGCATAAGAGGAAGATAGTGTGAAGATCTTCGAGATGTGTGCAAGATGCTTTTAGTGAGTAGTAAGATCATCAAGGAAGGCAATGATGATATGGCCCAAATTGTGAAATATATAATACATAGTGCATTGAAAAGTAGTACTAGCATTCTTCACCCCAAAGGGGATAACACAATGGGAAAAGGTGCCATGGTGTGATAAAGGTCATTTTATATTGGTCCCCAAGATGAATAGGAATTTGATTATATCTAGAGAAGTTATCCATGAGGGAGATGACTTCATGACCTA
Organism: Pinus taeda; assembly: GCA_000404065.3. Lineage (NCBI taxonomy): Eukaryota > Viridiplantae > Streptophyta > Pinopsida > Pinales > Pinaceae > Pinus > Pinus taeda. The sequence goes on along the minus strand of APFE031687681.1, from coordinate 48,503 downwards.
TACATGTATCAATGACTTGGTCAATGAATGGTGTGGGGTAATTATCTTTGGGGCAGGTTGTGTTGATATCTCAAAAATCAACACATATGCATATAGTACCTTGTTTTTATTAACAAGAACATGGTTAAAAACCAACAAAGTGTACTTGATAGGGTAAATAAAGTCAGCTAAGTACAACTTCATGATCTCTTCTTTTATGGATGATGATTTTGTGAGGTGAATGCTCGTTTCTTTTGGCATACAAGTTTAGTGTATGGAAAAATATTAATGTGATGCTTGACTATTGAGGGGTTGATTCCTAGCATATCTAAGTACTTCCAAGAAAATATGTCACAAAATTCTTGAAAGAGTGTTTTGTAAGTGCTCACTTCATCATGGGAGAAAGATTCTCCAAGGATAATGTTTTTCATGACATCAAGTGTTTTGGAAATATCAACTTGAGTAATAGGGGATATTTTATCCAAATTTCCCTCTTCAAAATCATCAAGAGCATGTATCATATTTTTGAACCAATCAATATGGCCTAGCAAAATAAAATCCTTAGTTTCGATAATGCACTAAATGCTAGATGTGTCAGTAGGGGTGATTGGTTTGGGAAGAAACATGGAACAATGATCCATGTCATACCAAGGATAGTCAGGTGTGGTGAGGGCCTCCAAAATATTTCATTTGATGTGAATATGGTTGAGTTAGGAGGTATTTTAAAAGGGGTATTAGGGATGACCACATCTTCTGGTAACAATGATGGAAAATCAACTAATATGGTGTTGGATAGCGTCAACTAACAAACTAATAATAGTGTTGTTTTTGGCTTGCTTGTTCATTTTCTAGTCTTAAGTGCATACTTCCATGACGTAAAAGATAACTTCATGGTTTGTAGATGGAATAGGTGGCCAAAGCTATATTTAAAATCCCTCGGTATGTGCCATCAACAAATAGAAAATGGAAGGATGTCAACTATAGGAAACAAGCAAAACAAGATAAGTGCAAAGAAAACTCTAGTAAAAGGCACTAAACCAAAAGAAGTGAAATGAAAGAAACTAGGTATAGGTGGGGATCAAAGGCAGTGATTTTCATGGGTAGAAATGTTTTAAATACAACCCGTTCAATAGGTGGGAATAAAATTTCCATCATTATTGGCTGAGACATATGCCCCCTTGGGGAGATATTTGTGGAAAATGTATGGGCCATGGCATCGGGGTTTAAACTTTTCTGAGCCAACTTTCAAAGTTGGTTTTTGATAGGAAATAACAAGGTCACCTTCATTAAATACATAGGGTTGAACCTATTGGTCATATTAAGCCTTAGAATGACACTTCATGGCTTCTTTTGTTGTAAAAAAGCACGCCAATTTTCATCCAAATGTTCTAAGGTAAGTAATCTAATCTCAAGGGGGTTGTGTATGGAAGAAGTTCGAGTACAAGTAACAGCATTGGTATTTCACATTCGATGGACAAGGTGGCTTCAACACCATGAACCAAATGAAAAGGGGTAAAACCTGTAGTTTTTTAAATGGTGGTTCAATATTCCCATAGAATGGAGAAAATACTATGATGCCAATTGGATCAGTGTTTATCAATAATACATTGGAGCATGGTTTTGAGAATTTTGTTTATTGCGTCAACCTTCCCATTTGATTGAGGGTAGAAGCGAGTAGCATGCTCATGTTTGAGCATGGTTTTTTATAATTTTGGAGATAATATGCAGTGTCCCTTCTTGGTGAGATAACTTTGATGACACTTGGAGAGGGTCATTTTGATGCAATGATATAAGATTATGCATGTCAGACTTATGTATATGCATGTATGCTCTAGACCTATTTTGGGTCACATGGTTGTTGTGTGCTTATGATAATATTCATGGTTGTGTGTATAAAACTGATTTTTATTAAGTACATATTATCAATGTTTTCTCTTTTGGTGTCTCACTTTTGAAATAGGTGTATGACATGGATCATGATCTAGGATTGAGACACATAGATCCATGGATGATCATGGTTATGTGGAACATATGGTTAATTATGATTTATGGATGATATATTTTTTGTATGACTATATATGCTTAAACTTGTACTAAGCAAGATGTGGCGGGGGACTTGGTAATTGCCAACAAGGATGCTCAAGTTATAATTGACTATGGAAGCCATTTCTCCAAAACCAAAATTCTTGTGGAAGTCATGCACAATCCTTGGTAAAATGTGAATAATATAACTATGAAATTCATTTGATTCCTTTGGTCTATGAAAGTGTGATGTGTGCAGGTCTTGGAACAAGACCTTACCAATGAACCATCAAATGGGTATGAGATCACAATCAATACCTTAAGGTGAAACGTAAAGTTTCAAAGTAGAGTAGATGAGAAGCCATGGAGATTATGGTGCGAAGTCTTAAATCCATGAAAGATAAATACATGGATTTTTGGATCTATAATAAAAGGATTAGGATGTGGAGTCCCAAAATTTTAAAACGTCAAGGTGTGGAATATTGGATCCTTGGAGTAGATCAGAGCGTGGAGTCATCAATCTACTAAGGCACGAAGATGCATGCAATAGGGATGCATAATCTGTATTCTCCAAAAGAAAAATATCACTCATGGGTAGCTTAGGGGTGAATTTCCTTAATAAGATATCATTTCTAGCAATTCTTAAGTGACTTTCTAAAATAGAAAGTCATGTCTAGCATCTTAAGTATGACTTTCCAAAAATAGTAAATCACCTTACATAAATTGGTATTCAAGTGTAGTTGAAGGAAAAACACTTAACTTATCATTAATCAATCCTAATAGTTCAATCTCGACTTAGTACTCAATATTATTATTATTATTATTATTATATTAATTATTATTATTTTATTATAGACTATGATATTATTATTAAAGGAAATACAATTCACCTTCATCTCCTCAATCACTTCACACCTCTCTCTTTTAATGAATCTCATGGCTCTATGTACTCTTTTTCTCTTTTATAATACATTGTCCCCTCTCTTTTATGCACTCACAAAGAATGGCATATTCCTCTTAACTCATTAAAGTCAGTCATAAAAAGATTCCTCTTACACTCTCTTTAATGCATATGTACACTCTCCTAACTAAGGCATGAACCTCTCCTTCATGGCATGGTTACACTCCTCTAAATGGAATACAAGGCATGCATATTACTCCTCTTTATGACAGGAATTTGTTGATCTCTATATTGTGTCTCATGTATTCTCACTTAGAAGGGGTGGGGGGGTGGGGGAGGGTTGGGGTGGGGGTGGGGCATTATTGTGATACCAAAAGTTGGAGCGTTTAAAAATATTATTTATATATAATGTGAGAAAAAGAGACTTGGATATGGATAGTAGCAAATTGCTTTCGAAATGAATCTGAAATTCCTAAACTAAATCACTAATTAGCTCTACCTATTGGAGTTGACCATGAGTGGTATTAGAAGGAAGTTGTTGAGCCTTGCAATAGGTATGTATTTACTCTTGATTACTGTCATTTTCCTCCTTCCTTATCCATTGTGTGCCATGATATAATAACATATTGATAGGATTTGATAAGGAATGAATGAAACTTCTCTTGATATGATTTGATCAACCAAACTAACTCTCATTACTTTTTATGTAGAAAAACAGCAGATGGAACAACTGTTGTTTCAAAGTCGGAATACCAAAAGCTAATCAAGGGAAATGAGATGCATCGTGTGTGGTCAAACCAAGGAATGAATCAAGAAGATCAGCGCAAGATAGAAGAACTGTCTGAAGATAGCATTTAGTTGTGAATCCCTCAAGATCTCCTGATCCTGAGGGATCACATTTATCTTTTTCCTTTTGACTATAAAAGGGAAAAATGAAGAGGGATCTCTCATCTTTTACTTCAACTGTAATTTTCATTTATAAAAGTGTGATTCTGAAGAACAAGATCGTATTGTAATGACAAGTGACTTTGATGATTAATATACAACTTCTGTTTCTGTTCATTTGGATATTCTGAAGTAGCTAAGTAGTATTCGCTGGTGGCTAGGGCCCGGTCTCTGGTGGATCTTACTGTTGTTCCTTGCTTTATGATTTTCCTGTTTCCTGCAAGTTTATTCTACTTTACAGCTTTGCAGTTGATTTATTTTTGTTAATTCGGATTTCTGGTCTTCATTTCATTAATGCGCAATCCTAGTTGGCTTTATTTAATTCATATCATGGATTGAATTAGTTATCAGTTAAAGAATAATTTCTGATTAATTAAAGAATAGAGTGTAATTGATTAAATGCTTTCCTTCTATCCAGTAGTTTAAGTCCAACTGAAAGAGCTCAGTTAATGCTACGGTGCTCTCAGTTGATTATCATTCGAATTTGGTTGATTAAGATTGAATTATGGTTTTGTTTGAGATTGAGTCATGATGCTTAGATGAATTATTTCCCTTAAAGTTACAAGCTTGAGATTTATGATTTCATCTGTTTACTCTTGTATTGAATTTAATAACTTATTTTAAAGCATTACTCTCTGGATTTATAGCTTGCACATATTGTGTACACTCTTGGAATGAAAAGACTTTCCTAGGCTGATAATTAATCTGAGGCAATTAGGAGTCTTAAAAGACACCTTTTAGCACCCAACATTTTGGTGTCGTTGCCAGGGAGAGTGTTGCCATTTTACAAAGGGTGATGTATATCTGTTGAGAGATAATTGAGTATTAAAAATGGAAGGTAAGAACCTATGTAAAGAACGAGTAAAATGTTCACCCCTCCACTCGCTTTCCAGCAGAATTGCGTAGGAATTTAAAGTAGAAATGAACATTTGTATTTTTATGAATGACTAAGAAGAAAAGACCAGAAAAATATATAATTCCCCCCCCCCAAACCTAAAAAAGCTAAGGGACTGGTGACCCTTGGACGATCAACCTTTATTGACGAGATCATAAGAAAAGTTGAGTCTCAGTCATCAGTAGGACTCCGAACTGTTGCTACCAGACATCCTATTGTTTCCCTTCAAGCCACAGGATCACCATCTATAGCTAACGTTGAGATTCACATTAAGACTGAAGGGTCTGAATAGAGTTTTCAAGATATTGAAAATTCACACCAACGCCTTCACAAGAAGGGAATTCTTGCAACCTCCATGAAGGAGAAAGAGAAATAGGTAATCATGAAATTAAATCATCCCAACCTAGATCTCCTAAAGTAGTGATTGAACAAAGGACACCCAGTATTCTGGATCGAGGTAGCATTGTTAGAATCATACCAGCTTCTTTTGGACATCCTAGGAACAACTCTCCAGCTCCAGAGATCCTTGAAGAATATTGGCATATTTTTGACCAAATGGGCAATAATCAGCGACAACCCCAGACCTCTACGTTACAATACCCTATTGTGGACACAACTGTTAATTCCCCCATGAAATTTATCCCATTACAGAATATTCCTACCTTTCATGGGCTAACTTCAGAAGACCTCGATGCATTCTTTTTTGAATTTGATGTCCTATGTAGGGGTTATGATTACACCGCCAACCCCCAAAATCTGAAGTTGTTCTCCTCTACTCTGAAGGGAGCATCCCTGCATTAGTTTATGGGACTTGGTGGAGGTACCATCAATGACTGGGAACAGATGAAAACATCCTTCCTTAAAAAATACCAAGATTATTGTTGAACTAGAGAACTAAAAGATGAAATCTTTCAAATAGTAGCTAAGCCTAACGAGACTCTGGAAGAATATGTGGAGTGTTTCCAATATAATCTGCAAAGATCTCTTTATGCAAATCTGCCTGATAATGTTCTAAAAACCACAATGATTAAAGATATGAAAAACCAATGGGTAGAAACACTGAATATAATGGGTAAGAGTGATATTTATCAAGAATATTATGACAATATTATAGACTTGTGCATCAGGTGCTCCAGGGGCAGTACAAGGCTGAAACCAGTAGGACATAATGCGATCACCAGAGACAGCAATGCCTCAGGAGGAAGCATTACAAGAGTCGAAATCAGCAATCTATTAGAAGATTTCAAGACTGATATCATGGGGACCCTGACGACACAATTGGATATCATGCAAGCTAAACGAAAGCAGGCCGAAGCATAATAGAACCTAGATATTTTCTGTCCTCATTGCAGAAAGAAACACAGTCATAAAGAATGCCCGCCGGATATGAGACAAACATGTGCCATATGCACTAAGGAGCATGCCATGGAAAGTTTCCCATCACTCCCAGGATTAAAAGCAGTCTCCAAGGAAGCGAAAGAAGAAGTGGAACCAGTATATCTGTTGAATCAGTGTCATCAATGGAAAGCATGTGAGACAGGTATGCCTACCGATCCATCTTCATTCTTTCCTCCCTTGCAATATAATTCTCAACAATATTCAAGGGCAACATGGTAGAACCAGCCACCTTTTTCTATTTGGCCACCTCAAACATTTTCTATGCCACCATGGCCCAACTAGTCAAATCCAAACAATAATTGTCCAAATCCCTCTTACCCTCCACCATTCTGGCAGAACAATCCCTATTCATCTCAATGGTCCCCTTCCACCTCACAAAATCGGAACTGGCAATCAAATTGGCAAAGATCCACAAACCAGCCTATGGGGACAGTTCCTCTGTCTCAACCAACTTTACCACCACCTTACACGTTGTAGCAGAATCCTCAATCTAATATATGATCGTAACTCCTAGCTCAACACAACCCAAATCCAAACAACAAACCAATCCAGTCAGTACAAATCATTGAGGGTCTGGACCTTGAAGCTGAGTTGAGAGAGTGTAATGAACTCAAGTTAAGATCTAGATGCATAATCACTCCAGACAAAGATAAAAATCTGCAACCTGAAGAACCGCACCCAAATAAGCCTTTGACTGTAGATGATCAACAAGGGGAAGATACAGTAAGGCAGAAAGCTCTCAAACAAATCATAACTACTTCTCCACCATTCCCAGAAAGACTGACGATACCGCGCCCAATTGAATATCCCAACTTTGATCTTCTGGGTGAACTCAAGAATATCTGCATAAAAATACCCCTCCTCCAGGCTATTCAAGACATTTGAATATATGCCAAAACTATTAAATAATTGTGTATAAAGAATTCTATGAGGAAAACAAAAATAACCCCAACTATCCATGTTGTCAGGACTTTGTCTGATTTATTACTAGGCAAAGAGACACCTGTAAAATATGAAGGCCCGAGAAACCCCATTCTCATAGTAAAGATAAATGGCTGCTCTTTTCCCAATGCTTTAGTTGATTTAGGGACAGCCATTCACATTCTCACAACAACAACTTGCTAAATGCTTGGCATCACAACCTTGGAACCAACAACTACCTTGTTGGAACTTGTTGACCGCTCAGTCATTAGGCCAAAAGGAACATTACCAGATGTGATGGTTTCTGTAGACATTTGGGAATATCTGGCAGATTTTTTTATTATTAACCCTAGGAACCGGCTAGATGGACATCCCTTAATTTTAGGAAGGCCTTGGCTAGCAACCGCTAATGCTTATATCAGTTGCCGGATAGGAAGTATGACCATAACTAGAGGGAATGATGTGATGAATATAGCCTTATACCCTCCTGCTCAACCAAGCCTAACCATTGTAAAAACTAGGAAGCAACCTGTAACATATTTAATAGAAAATATTCAGTCACCATTGACTGTGGCATATGCCCTTGAATTTAAAAACCAAACAGAAGATGATGTTATTAATACTTTTATCAATCACCCTGCTACAGTGTCTAGTTTCAAATGTCACATGATTAAATTAGTCCTTGACAATGAAATTGAAGAAGATTCCCTGAGAGATATCAATGACCAACCAATACCAACAACCATTGTCTATAACAGCAAACGTATCGAAATCGAGCCAGGAAAGATCCTGAACATTAACAGTAATCTGAGTGATGACCAGCAACAGAAACTTACTCAATTCCTTAGGAAATATAAAGGGGCTTTTGCTTGGGATTACCTAGATATGAAAGGGATTGACCCTCAGCTATGCATGTACCACATTTACACTAAAAAAGATGCAAGACCCATTTGACAACCTCAGCGTAGATTAAATCCTCACCTAAAGGATATTGTTAAAGAATAACTTCAAAAACTATTACATGTGAATTTTATCTATCCTATATCTAACAGTAAATGGGTTTCTCCATTAGTAGTGGTCCCCAAGAAGAATGGGAAATGGCGGATATTTGTCAACTACAAAGAACTCAACAAGGCAACACAAAAAGACCATTTTCCCCTTCCATTCATCGATTAGGTCCTAGATACACTAGCAGGGAAGAAATTCTTCTCTTTCCTGGATGGCTTTAGTGGCTACAACCAAATTCAGATTGCCCCTGAAGACCAGGATAAAACTACTTTTACCTTCCCATGGGGAACATTTGCTTACAGGGTATTACCTTTTGGATTGTGCAACGCACCTGCTACATTCCAAAGAGCCATACTCATTATTTTTGTAGACTTGATAAATGAAGGATTGGAAGTGTACATGGACGATTTCTCACCCTATGGAGATGACTTTGAACAGGCATTACAGACATTGGAGAAAGTCCTGGAGCAATGTATCACTACTAGGCTATGCTTAAGCCACGAGAAGTGCCATATGATGGTGACAGAGGGCCTGATCTTGGGTCATTTCATTTCAGCAACTGGAATTCAGGTAGATCTAGCAAAAATACAGGTAATCCTCTTATTAGCTACTCCCTGCACTCAAACAAAGGTATGTAGTTTTTGGGATTTGCAGGATATTATTGTAGATTTATAAAGAACTTCTCGTAGATTGCTGCACCATTATATGCCTTAACATGAAATATTGATTTTATATGGACTGACAAATGTGACATTGCCTTTATAGAGTTGAGCTACTATCAATAGCACCAGTATTACGAGGCCCGAATTGGGATATACCATTCCAGATTTCATCAGACGCGTCAGATTCAGCCATTGTAGCGGTTCTTGGCCAAGAAGAAGACAAGAAACCCAATGCTATATATTACATTAGAAAAAAATAGCTTCTATTGAGTTGAATTACATAGTAACAGAGAAAGAGTTTCTAGCTATTATTTATGCTATTAACAAATTCAGACACTATATAGCTGGATACCCTGTAGTTCTATATACTAATCACTCTGCTATCAAATATTTAGCTAATAAACCCATTACGAATGGAAGAGTGACATGTTGGTTACTACTTTTGCAGGAATTTGACATAGCTATAAAGGATCGACCAAGGAGGGAAAACCTTGTGGTTGATTTGCTCTCCCGAGTGCCAAGAATACACAATGCAATGGCAGTAGAAGACTAGTTCCCAGATGAACACATGTTTGTTGTGGCCATAAAAACACCATGGTACACAGAAGTGGCGAATTACTTAGCAATGGGAAAACTACCCAAACATCTTATACCCAAAGAAAGGAAATTAATAGTGCAGCGCAGCACTTGGTTCTCCTGGATTGGAGGATACCTTTTTCACATAGGGGTCGATATGCACATCCGCAGGTGTATCTGGGAAGACGAAATTTATGATATCTTAAAAGCTTGCCACAATGGACCTTGCAGTGGACATTTTGCACATTGCAGAACTGGACATAAAATTTTACAAATGGGCTACTATTGGCCCACGATTTTTAAGGATGCTAAGAAATTTTTCCAGGCATGTGATAGTTTCCAAAGGATGGGCCGCCCTGGCCAATCTAATGAGATGTCCCTGCATCCACAACTGGTGATTGAACCCTTTCAGTGATGGGCGTTAGATTTCGTCAAGCCGATCAACCCACCATCCAATCAAAAATCATATATATTGTTTGCATCAGAATACGTGACTAAATGGGTGGAGGCAGTAGCATTACCAAGAGCAACAGAGGAAACAGTGATTAATTTTCTTTTCGAAATTTTTGTGCGATATGGTTTGCTCAGAGAAGTAATTACTGATGGGGGGGCACAATTTGTAGGCCACAAGATCACTGCTACACTAAAGAATCATCACATTATCCACATAATTACCTCTCTGTATCACCTGCAGGTGAATGGGCAGGTGGAGAGTACCAACAAAGTAATTCAAGCTATTCTAATGAAGACAGTCTCATTACACAAATGAGACTGGGTGACTCCACTGCTAGAGGCCTTGTGGGCCTATCGCACGACTTGGAGGAACACATCTGGATACTCTCCATATCAGCTGGTATTTGGTAAGGAACCCATTTTCCCCATAGAATTTGAGATACAAACACTAAGGATAGCCCAGGAAGTGGGATTGGATTTAACTGAAGCCCATATTAACAGGCTACAACAAATAAATGAATTAGATGAAATTCGGCTATTGGCTCTACAACATACTGCACTCATTCAACAACAAAGAGCCAAGTGGCACAATTCCCTAATTAAGAAAAATACATTTCATGAGGGTGACTGGGCACTTCTTTATGATTCCAGGTTTCAAGACTTCCCTAGTAAATTGCAGACTAGATTGTTAGGCCCCTATGAAATAAAGGAAGCAAATGACAATGACACTCTTACATTGGCCACCATTGATGGGTCTAGTTTTTCCTTTAAAGAAAATGGGCATCGGGTGCGCCTCTACCAAAAACCACTTACAAGAGAATCCTTTTACCAACAGATACGTAAGGACTCCACCATGCAAATTCTAGCTGCATAAGGAAATCCTTCAGTAGCTTCATTGTTGTAAAAAGTTATTTCTTTTTGCAAAAACTGTAAATATGATTGTTGATTTGATTTTCTATGTTTTTTGTTTGTTTTTTGTTCCCACTTTGAAACAATGCTTTTTCTTTTTTGTTGTTCCCACTTCGAAACAACACTTTTTTGTTTTTGTTGTTCCCACTTCAAAGCAACACTTTCTCGTTTTTGTTGTTCCCACTTCGGAACACCACTTTTTGTTTTTTTTGTTCCCACTTCCGAACAACACTTTTCTATTTTTGTTGTTCCCACTTCGGAACAAAACTTTTTCATTTTTTTTGTTCCCAGATTGGAACAACACTTTTCCGTTTTTTCTATTCCCACTTTGGAACAACAATTTTTCGTTTTTGTTGTTCCCACTTCGGAACAACACTTTTTCGTTTTTGTTGTTCCCACTTCGGAACAACACTTTTTTGTTTTTGTTGTTCCCACTTCGTAACATAACTTTTTCGTTTTTGATGTTCCCACTTCAGAACGGCACTTTTTTTATTTTGTTGTTCCCACTTCGAAACAACACTTTTTCGTTTTTACTATTCCCACTTCGGAACAACACTTTTCCGTTTTTGTTGTTCCCACTTCGGAACAACACTTTTTTGTTTTTTTTGTTCCCACTTCGGAACATCACTTTTCTATTTTTACTGTTCCCACTTCGGAGCAGCACTTTTTTGGTTTTGATGTTCCCACTTTGGAACATCACTTTTTCATTTTTGTTGTTTCCACTTTGGAACAACACTTTTTTCATGTTTGTTGTTCCCACTTTGGAACAACACTTTTGTGTTTTTGTTGCTCCCACTTTGGAACAACACTTTTTTTTTTTTTTTTGTTCCCACTTTGAAACAACACTTTTTGCATTTTTCTTGATGTTCCAACTTCGGAACAACACTTTTTGCGTGTTTGTTGTTCCAACTTTGGAACAACACTTTTTATTGTTTGCTATTCAAATACCACCTTTTTCTCTTAGAGTGTTTTGTTGTTCCCACTTTTGAACAGGTATTGTTCCATCTTTGGAACAATATTTTTTCTTCTTGAAGTTGTGTGTTTTCTAAACAACACCCTTTTCCTTGCATTGTTGTGATGTTGAACAACACTTGCAGAATTATTCCTAGCTCATCTCAGCCCCATTTTTCTAATTCCTTTTCATGGCATGAAGTACAATACTTTTATGAGGACAAGAATTATGGATTCCATTAAAGCAAGTGAATACCCTTAACATTATGATCTTTAACAAGACAGCTTCTTGATGATAGATTTTTTTTTTTTTAAATGGGGGACACAATTATTTATATATTACTTTACTATATTGATTTTTGTTGTATATGATGTTGATTGATCATCTTTACCATGTTGGTTCCACCCCTCCTGGTTATAATCCTCTCTGTCTATTATAGGTGAGATTATGGGTATATTTTTTCTATTGACATGTTCAACTTCTTCCACCATCCCTGCTCTTAAGGAGTACTGAGCCTCCCTCTATTTATTATAAAAATGTGTAATAACAACAAAATTTTTCCTATAGATAGAGGATAGGGGGTCTCATTAAGAGTCATCCTACCATGTTCATAAGGATGTAGCAATGTGACATTCCCACTATGTCCACCACACCAGGGTTATGATCCATTGGATGGCTAAAATATCCTTAGAACAGGAGGTCTCATCACGAGCCAACCTGATCACTTTTGCTACTTCCCAGTGAATGGCAGTGTGGTCATCTGGTTACCATGCCAGCACACTGATCTCTTCTGTAGAAATAACAATGGAATTCTCCAACTATAAATTGAGGATCCTAGCTCATATGGGTTAACAAGCAACTCTGTCGAGGCTATGGATGCCTGCTAGCTACAGAAGCTCTTCTTATTGTATTGAAGTTCTATTTTCAACATCAATAATTATTATAATACCCTCTTCTTACTTTTCTTTTTATCAGAAGAATTATTTCCCTAATTTCTCCCTACCTTGAACCTTTATGCATGAGTTAATGTTTTTAATCAATCATATCATTTTCAGCTGGAATATCGTTAGCAAAGCATCTTTTTCTTGCATATTGTTGTCCTTCTTCCTTACCGCATAACCTACCATCAACCAAAGCATCTTTTCTCTTATCAATAACCATCATTACACACCTCGCTTTTATTATATCCATACCTTTTCCATTCCTTTCATTAATATATGTACTATGTCTCACATTAATGTCGTATCTTTCACCCTTGTACGTTGCTGTCAGAACAGCATTTCCCCGTCCATTCGGTCATAGGCGACCTCTCACCTTGAAGGAGGGAGGGGACCTCCTACACTTGTGCATGCGTTATAATTGTTTTATTTGATTTCATAAGTTGATATGGTATTCTATGATCACGTGGCATGTGGCAAAATAATAGTCCTCGAATTAATTAATTCTCATAGAAATATCGTTTAACATTGTAAAACTTAGTTGTTACAACTATTTGTTGTTCTATCTCTCTGTTGTTGTCTGTTGTTGTGTTTTCTCCACTACACAAATCCTTTGTAATAGTAGGAAGAACTCAAGCATTATAGGTGGTAAGATAGTGCATGGGGTGAATATCATATTTCACAAGATTTCAGCCCCCTAGTGAGGAAATCAATATTGAGTTTCTACAGCATCTGTAGAATGGGCAATCCCTGGTGAGAGGTAGAAGAGTCACAGTATGACACATTGTACTAGCTAAAGTATCTGGGCTACCGGAAAAAGGAACTATATGGCCAAAAAAACACATAATGTTGCAAGACGCGGTGGACATTTCCAGATATCTAGACGAGGAATTAACCAAGAAAGGCAAGGGAATACAACCATCTTCTCTAGCAGAACCATGACGTGAGTTAGCAAGTGTTGTCCAGAGGTAAATTACCTATGATAGACAACAAGACATGGTAAGACCATGATAACTCAACCTTTTAGTTGTTTTAAAACTAAAGCTCACTGTTAATTTGCCATCTTTCTTGAATTCATTGCTGCATGATACCGCCAATAGAATAAGACGGCCTAGGCACCCTAAAACCATAGTTAGCCACCATGGATTGATTAGACTAATTGTTAGCCATAACCTTGTTCAACAAAACTTAACTTGGGATGGTCTCATAGCGCCCCTAGAGATTAGTCAAAACCCTGTAATCCAAAATCATGCAATCTTGGAGATAAGCCAGCAGAGCCCTGTTCCGAAAAGGAAAAGGACTACTCGCTCAAACATTGAACCCCATAAGCGCAGGCGGTCTGCAACGTTAAATCAAGCCTAGAGAATGTCTGTAAATCCATAAGATAGCGTCGAACAACCTGCGAAACCATTCAAACTAATTAGTATACAGGACTCTGAGTCAAAACCAGAGGAAGAACCTGAACAAGGGGAAGGATGTCATTCAGAATCCAAACCCGGGGAAGAGGCCAATTCAAAACAAGAACCCGAGGAAGAGGATAGACCAAACTCAGAGCAAGAAAGGGCACAACACTTTGATGATGAACTGGAAAATGAAGAAGATCCTCCTCAAACATCAACCATGAGCCCCCAAAATGATATTTTACAGGATTTTGAGACAGGGATGGCTCAGGTCCTAGCAAATCTGAATGCATACATGCAGCCTGGAGGATCACTTGATCCTAACCTAATGGAATCTCAATCCCTAGAAGATTCTGGGCATACAAAAATTCTACTTTCTTTAGAAGCTACAGACCAAGAAAAGGAAGTAGACACAAAAGTTATTCATGAATCCGACAACTAGTCTGGTGACACAGTTCTATTGGAACACAGCCATGATAAACAACATGAATCTTTAGATACAGAAGCTATTAACAAGCATGTTAGTGTAAAATATGTTCCTCGGAAGAGGCAAGTAGCTGGAGCAAAACTAAAGAAGCTGAGATAAAAATACCAAAAGCTTCAAAAGATAGTTAAAAGGCTATGTCGGAAGATTAAAGAAATTGCAAATGGCAAAGCCTAGAACACTACTCCTGAGGTAGTCACTATGGCTACGCAACCGGAAATATGTAAGGGTAGGTCAACAGAAACCCAAACTGAACTCATTCCTACTCAAACAATAGCCACCCAGGAAAATTTGCATGCAAACTTAGTGGATGCAGTTGTTCAGATGGAGGGTTGGTCCTCCCACAATAAGGAAGTATAGATCGAGGAAATATCCTCTCGTAGCACAGGAACTCAGACAGAAGAGCAAGCCAAGGATATTATGTCAAGAAAAGACCCTATTCTCCTAAAGCTATAGAAAGAATTGATGCAAGCCCAGCTTGCTCTAGAATGATGTGAACAAGAAACAATTCCCCTGCAAAAATATCAAGAGTTGTAGAAACAGTTTAGGGAATTAACCATAACTGAGAATGGGACTTTTGATAGATTTAGACAGGAAGAAGAAAATATGAAGAAGTTGAAGACCAAGCTGGACAGAGCCAGGAATCAGATAGACAAAATTTGCTCGCTATATTCAGATGTCTTGACATGTAGATATCCTGCCACAAATTATGCCATGTTCCTATTAGAATGGTACTTATTGTTAAAGATGAAAGCCGTAAGAGCTGGCAAGCCAGTCGAATTAAAGACAACTGAAGATTTTATAAGTTGTTGCAAGGAATAAGGGGCAAAAGTACAAAGGCTTCTTTGCAAATTTTATCTGCATAGTTTCATATTAGAAGAACAAGTGGATAAGAATCCTAGCCCTTTTGTTGGAGATATTCAATTCCAGGCTTTTATCTCTTTTGCAGTTAATCAACTTAAGTGGTTTAAGGTGTATAATTCATTCCAAAGACAGGAACATGGGTTGGATCTCTCGGTAAGGAGTGAGCCTACTCACCCTTTGCAACTGTTTGCTAAACGTAAAAGGATGATGACAAAAGAACACATGATTCAAATTTTAGGGCCCGTACATAAGGAAATTGTACAAAAAGGAACAACATATTTCCTCTCCATCCAGGAAAGATCCCTGACTACATCCAAAATTAGATGGATGGTCTCAACTAACAACATTAAGGAAAAAGAACCATTTAATTATGGAAATTTCAAAGTTCTTGTGAGCCGGTTAATCACATACAACAATATTATCTTGAGGGAAGGGCCTTATTGGTTGGAAGTCGATTTAGGTGTCCCATTATTTGGTATCCTCCTGAAGGGTATTGGTCTGACTATGAGTTACCTGAAGGACAAGAAAAGAAAGCCTTTGCAAATCTGGCACAACATCACGGTTTCAGGCCTGATAAAGAAACCTTTTCTCCAGCTTCCTCCTTAACTACATTACATAGGAACTATTCATTTGTCATGAGGACATGAAAAAAGGTAAGCAGGGGAGTATGTTGAGCCTTGAAATAGGTATGTATTTACTCTTGATTATTGTCTTTCTCCTCCTTTCTTATCCATTTTGTGCCATGATATAATAACATATTGATAGGATTTTGATAAGGAATGAATGGAACTACTCTTGATACGATTTGACCGACCAAACTAACTCTCATTACTTTTTATGTAAAAAAACAACAGATGGAACGGCTATTGTTCCAAAGTCGGAACAGCAAAAGATAATCAAGGGAAATGAGACACGTCGTGTGCGGTCAAACCAAGGAACGAATCAAGAAGATCAATGCAAGATAGAAGAATTGTCTGAACATAGCATTTAGTTGTGAATCCCTCAGGATCTCCTGATCCTAAGGGATCACATTTATCTTTTCCCTTTTGACTATAAAAGGGAAAATTGAAGAGGGATCTCTCGTCTTTTACTTCAATAGTAATTTTAATTTACAGAAGCGTGATTCTGAAGAACAAGATCATATTGTAATGACAAGTGACTTTGATGATTAATATACAACTTGCGTTGTTGTTCATTCGGTTATTCTGAAGTAGCTAAGCAGTATTCGCTGGTGGCTAGGGCCCGGTCTCTGGTGGATCTTACTGTTGTTCCTTGTTTTATGTTTTTCCCATTTCTTGCAAGTTTATTCTACTTTACAGCTTTACAGTTGATTTATTTTTATTAATTCAGATTTCTGGTATTCATTTCATTAATGTGAAATCCTAGTTGGCTTTATTTAATTCATGTCGTGGATTGAATTAGTTATTAGTTAAAGAATAATTTCTAATTAATTAAATAATAGAGAATTATTGATTAAATTCTTTCCTTCTATCCAATAGTTTAAGTCCAGCTGAAAGAGATCAGTTAATGCTACGGTGCTCTCAGTTGATTATCATTCGAATTTGGTTGATTAAGATTGAATTATGGTTTTGTTTGAGATTGAGTCATGATGCTTAGATGAATTATTTCTCTTAAAGTTACAAGCTTGAGATTTATGATTAAATCCATTTACTCTTGTATTGAATTTAATAACTTATTTTAAAGCATTACTCTCTGGATTTATAGCTTGCACATATTGTGTACACTCTTGTAATAAAAAGACTTACCTAGGTTGATAATTAAAGTGAGGCAATTAGGAGTTTTAAAAGACACCTTTTAGCACCCAACAGAAGTTAAAATTACCTTCCTCAGCTTGCCTTGTATATCTCTCTACTGCTATATTTTGGTACTGCGTGTCAACTCAAGGGTTCCATGGGGAGAAGTTCTCCCTAGATATGGTTTGGTGGAAAAAGAGATGGTTCATAATGAGTTGGTAAGGATATTAGAGATGGAGCATACTCTCGTCTTTGGAGTTGTATATATACACTGTCAAGTATATTCATAAAAATTTTAGAAATTTTAGTTCATTGTTAGTTTAAAGTGTTGTAGAAATTTCAATTTATGGGAAATTACTACTTGTGAATGTTTAGGTTATGAGCTAACTAATAATAAATGAAAGCTATAGTTGAGAATGTGCATGCAAGGGAAAATTTGAAATAAGAATGTGTTGTGAAAGTTTTCAAGTTCAATTTAAAATGAATCTTTGTCCATAGCATGTCATATCTATTATCCAAATTAACTATTCTATGTTTGATAGCATGGTTTTTGCTTAGTGTGAATTGGGCTATTAATTGAAACTTAGTTTTATATAAAATGTTGCACACTAAATGTTTGAAGAAATTATGCAATAGTTGTAGTTAATTTAATATAAGTTTTTTTTTGTACAGTGTTGTTTCACACTAATTGACAGAAGATCTTAATGGCTAAAGCATTCATGCTGCCATGAGTTTGATGAAAATATCATATTAGCATAAATTTGAGTTCTCTTTCTCCATGTACAGCTATAGATGAAGTTTACATACATGTTTGACAAAAGTTGTAAATGAGATAGTAGGAATCCATTTTTTTTGTTTTTTTAAAGAATCGCATCCTTGGGAATTTATATTGTAATTTAGCTCAACATCGAGGGGAATATGAACCATATGGACCTGTAACCCCCGATTTGATTCCAAAAAACACTTTTCAGATCCCAAATCTTAAATCTAGGTGATTTTGCCAATTGTTGTTGTCAATTATGTGCACCTGTTGTCGAGTTTTTTATGAAAGAATAAGATTATTTAGTCCATGTTTTAAGATGACAACCTTTGAAGTTTTAATTTCTAAATTTATGAGTTAAATAGGTTGAAGAAGAATCTCAAATTCAATGTTTCAAAGTGTTTGACTTATCTGAATGTGTAAACTTGAAGATTTTTAACAATTTGCAAGTTAAATTTATATGTGTTATGGGTAGAGGATCAGTTTACTAAACACATAAACAAGTAAATTTAAACCAAAATTTACAGCCAAACCGAGACAAAACCAGCATATCTGAAACACATAACACAAGCATGATAAAGGAGTTCACCACTCTCTTGGGCTACATCTCTTGGCCCAGCTTCCAATGTAGGGTCTCTTTCATTAAAAATTATCAAAAGTGTATTTACATGCTTTAAATAGTTCAAATAGAAGAAAGTATGTCTCCAATGGGTCCAACACTGTCAAAAACCCCTATTTTGGTTTTTTTTGCACCTCATTTGGCCAAAAACTAAGAAAGCTATGACTGTTTCTTCCTTTTCCCAAATTTTGCAACTAACCATCCGACAATTCAGCATCAACCTGGCTTGAGCGCCCTAAATGCAAAACTGGTGCACTAAACCTGGTACAATTCCCACTCGACGTGTGAATTTGTAGGACCATTAAGGGTACCATTGATCCCCCAGTCTTGAAATTCCTCGTTACGTGACACCATGCGACCACATAGGGGGTCGATTTTCCAGCGTTGTTGTTTGGCCCCCATCACTGACGTGTACCCTTAGTTCCATGTAGCGCATATGACCATGGTTAGTCCCCCTAGGGGTTGGGCCCTCTAAACTTCACCTTTGATGCACTGTTGATCAAGTGAGGGGTCCATTTGACTTGGGGCTAGCCCCCATCTCCGTTTGTACTCGGTTCTTGGTTGTGGGAACACGACTGTGCTAAGGGCCATGAGGTCTGGGATAGACCCTAGCCCTTGGCCCAACACTCACGGTCCTATAGCACAGGGGTGATCAGGGCCTAGGGCTTAGCTTGACCCCTCCACCATATGTGCATTTAACAATTGTATATATAACCATTCAATGATGTTTTAATAAGTAATATGTTGGTGCAGTGGTGTAGGCATTGGTTTCTTAGTGCATGGTCTTGATTTTGAACCTTGTGGGTGCTTTTTGGCCTCCAAACAATTTTTTTCCCACCATGAGGAGGCCATGTGGTAGCCATTGGTTGGCCCACGTGGCACTCCCTCATTGAGCCACCACAACAAAAACCAATTAACCAATAAAAACAAACCATGCTTCAACCAATCATGTTGCACCAAATGTTGACCATTCATTGGTCGATGGAGGACTAGTCAACATGCCAAGTCATGGCCCAGTGAGCGTACAAACTTCTAACTAGGTGTACTTGCAACTCTTTTTTCCAAAAATTTTACTTGTTTCCCAAATCGATCGGAACATGATTCTGGGAGCATCTGATGTCGGATTTTAGTAAAATGAATTTCATTGGATTCAAATCATCGAGATATATCCACCCATATAGGTTTCAAGCTTTGTTGCACACTTTCAATTTTGAGCATTATTTTGATCCATCGGATCACTCCTCCCCATTGGAAGCTTTTGGATCTCCAAAAGCTCTTTATTAGTCAACAACTAGATGAGGGTATAGTTACCTCACCCTTCCAGTCTCAGTCCACTGAACTTTGCTTGAATTTGTCAGTTTAAGATTTTCATGAAAATACATCATTTTCCCTAATTTTTTAGTCTTTCTCTTGTTGTCATAGATGACATCTTGCTGCAATTTCCCAGAATATGAAAAACAACAAATTACCTTTGAAGGGATAAACACATTCCCTCCTCAGTCTCCAATCAAAGGAAACTTAAACAATCTCAATTTCTTCTCACCTTGAACATTGTCGTTGTGACAATGCTTACCATGTCTAGCCTTGTACTTGGCTCAACCCTTGACCAAATGTGATCGCCATCGCCATGCACCATCCCTTTTCAAAGTCAACACATTATGAAACACACAAGAAGAAGTTTGGAACCAATGTCCTCTTTTTCAATTTTCTTTTGCATTTTCTCTTTAGCCTCTGCACTCTCTAAAACTGGCATCTTGTTCACACCAATGCTCAACAATGATGCATGTTGTTGCAAATTTACTTCATTTTGTTTACCTCTTTTAGGAGGCACCATGTTAGACTCCCAAAACATCTTATCACTTGAATTAGAAGCATCAATGAAATCATATTTAAAACTTGATTCATATCCTTGAAAGGATTTAGATTCTTCAACACCTTCATGTTTGATCATTAAAAATGAAAAGTTCTGACTAGCATTAACAATCCTCTTCATTTGTCCCGCATTTACAAGAGATGCAGTCAACTTCTTGATGTGTCCTCTAATAATGTACTCAATCCCATTCTTGAACAAATGGTATTTTTTCTCATGGCGATGAAAAATATCTCTCCTATCATATAGATATGGGCTTTCCAAAACAATACCACATACATCAATTGGAATTACATCAAGCTCTACCTCATCTAAAAAGTTTGCAGTGATTGCAAATTTCAATTTACATCTTTTTGTCACATGCAATTTTACACTGTCACATATCCAACTTAAAGGATAAGGTTTAAGATGAGGAATGGTTTCTAAATCCAACTTCTTGATATTTTCTTTTGAGATAAGATTTGCTTGTGAACCACTGTCAAAAAGTGTAGCTATCTAGGTATGTTTTGAAATAACTCTAATATGGAAAAGCTCTATTCTTGTTTTTTCATCTTGAATTTCATTGAGACAATTTGAAGAACTAGTACTTGCAATGCCCTTACCTTTCAAACCCATGGCTTTGATCTTTGTTTCATCTCCAGAATCTGAACCTAAATCATGTTGTGTAGTTGTAGTTGTCTTCTCCTTCTCCTCGTTCCTAAACTTTTTCGGTCTCATTTCTAGATGAAGTTTACAACAATGATCTTCATCATGGCCCTCTTTGGAACAGTGTTTACATGTGATATTTTCTTTCTCCATCTTGATGGAAAAAATCTTCTTCCCTTTTCTTTTGAACTTACATTTTCCTTTTTCTTCGAACTCAAAGGAACTCTAACTAGTTTCTTCATAAACATTTTTCCCTCTTGCCTCTAAATGAGTTCCCTGAACACAAACTTCATCTAGTTTTGTATGGTTAAACATGAGAATGGTATGTCTCAAATAACTATGCAGTCCTCCAATACACTTGAGAAAAGTATCCCGTGAGGATAAATCTATACCCAAAATTAAAACTCTTTTCCTATATTCTTGAGTATAAGATTGCATATTTTTCCCTTTAGCTTGCCTAAAGTTATGCCAATCCATAATAGCTTTATGCATGTATGCTAATGGATGAAATTTCCTTCTTATTGCAAAAACAAAAACATTCCAAGAGGATAAAACCTTATCGTGTTTCTTCATGTCCTCTTGAGTTTTGGCTTCCCACCAAATTAGTGTTGCACCTTCCAATCTAAGAGAAGCATGTTGGATCTTGGTTTCATCATCTTTGATTCTTTGTATCCTGTAATACACTTCAATCTAACGAATCCAATTATCTAATCTTTTTGTAGTTACTTCTCCATTGTACATGGGCAATTCAAACTTAATATCAAGCTTAAGAAAAGGAGTTTTACCATGATCCTTTGGGGAATATGGATGTGTTTGTGAAAGGGTAGAAGAAGTTGAAGATGAAGATAAGGATAATGATGGAGGTGAAGGTGGTAGTTTATCACCATTACCTCCATTTCCTTTTGGAGGTTTGTCTCCTTTTCCTTCATGAGGTTTTGAGCTTTCTCCATACAGCCTGGAATTCCTCTCCTCATACAAAACCTTAACCATCTCTGACATTTCAAAGAATGTTTTTCTAAAAGTATTCTCATCTTCAGACATCCCTTCAGGACCCTCTTCATGTGCCATGACTATTGAAGCTTGAGGTGTGTTTTTAATCCTTGAAACAATTTGAGATATTGGCTACACAAGTTCTCCTTCTCCTCCTTTGAGCATCAGCCTTATAAGTGTCATAAAAACACTTGCAAACAAATCAAATATTCACAAAAAACTTGTTTCTCTTATACCAAAAATGATCTGAATGTGTAAACTTGAAGATTTTTAACCATTTACAAGTTCAATTTATATGTGTTTTGGGTAGAGGATCACTTTACTAAACACATAAACAAGTAAATTTAAACCAAATTTGACACCCAAATCTGAAACACATAACACGAGGATGAAAAAGAAGTTCACCCCTCTCTTGGGCTACATCTCCTGGTCCAGCTTCCAATGCAGAGCCTCTTTCATTAAAAAATCTCAAAAGTGTGTTTACATGATTTACACAACTCAAATATCAAAACCGATGTCTACAATGGATCCAGTACTGTAAAAAAACCCTATTTTGGTTCTTTCTACACCTCATTTGACCAAAAACTGTGAAAGTTATGCTTGTTTCTTCATTTTCCCAAATTTGCAACTAACCATCCTACAATTCGGCCTCAACCTGGTTCGAGCACCCCAAATGTGGAACCGGTGCACTAAACCTGGCATAATTCCCACTCAGCAGGCAAATTTGTAGGACCGTTAAGGGAGCCATTAAGCCAATAGTCCCGAAATTCCTGGTCACGTGGTGCCATGCAACCACATAAGGGGGCGATTTTCCCGGGTTGTTGTTTGGCCCCATCACTGGCATGCACCCTTGGTTCCATGCAGCGCATATGACCAGGGTTACGCCCCCTAGGGGTTGGGCCCTCTAAAATCTGCCTTTGTTGCGCTGTTGGTCATGTGAGGGGTCATACAGCCCGAGGCTAGCCCTCATCTCTGTTTGCACTCGGTTCTTGGTTGTGGGCACACACTATGCTAAGGGCAGTGAGGGTTGGGTTAGGCCCTAGCCCTTGGCCCCATGCCCACAGTTCTATGGCGCAAGGGTGGCTAGGGGCTAGGGCTTAGCGCAACCACACCCCCATATGTGCATTTAATAACCGTTATATATAACCATTCAACAATGTTTTAATATATAATATGTTGGCGCGATGGTGTAGGCCTTGTTTGCTTGGTACATGGTCTCAGTTTCGAACCACGGGGGTGTTGTTTGACCTCCAAACAAATTTTGGCCTCCATGAGGAGGCCACGTGGTAGCCACTGGTTGGCCCACGGGGCACTCCCTCATTGGGCGACCACAATAAAAACCAATTAACCAATAAAAACAAACCACGCTTCAACGAATCATGCTACGCCAAGTGTTGACAATTCATTAGCCTATGGAGGAACATTCAACATGCCAAGTCATGGCCCAGTCAATGTACGACCGCTAACTAGGTGTACCTGCAATTCTTTTTCCAAATTTTTTAATTGTTTCCCAAATTGACCAAAACATGATTTTGGAAGCATCTCATGTCATATTTCAGTGAAACAAGTTTTGTTGGATTTCGATCATCGAGATCTATCCAGTCGTATAGGTTTCGATCTTAGTCACACACTTTCAATTTTTGAGCATTATTTTGATCCACCAAATCATTGACAAAATGCCTCAATGGATGTAGATTGCATGCTTGCAAAGTGTTGTCAAAGTCCTCAATGGTTGTAGTTTTTATGCACATAAATCATTAGATTTTATGTCTTAATGGTTGCAGTTTTTTATGCACTAGAAATTCAATGATATAACTTCCCATATCTGCAAATTTTTGTATG
Organism: Pinus taeda; assembly: GCA_000404065.3. Taxonomy (NCBI): domain Eukaryota; kingdom Viridiplantae; phylum Streptophyta; class Pinopsida; order Pinales; family Pinaceae; genus Pinus; species Pinus taeda. The sequence goes on along the minus strand of APFE031687681.1, from coordinate 24,716 downwards.
AATGTGAAAATGAATTTAATAATGTTGATGAAGTGGAAATAGAGAAAATTTTAGTAGGACTGTTTTTGCTTCTATCATCTAAAACTATAAAAAAAAAAAAAGAAGTTTTTGTTGGAAATAATTTTACAGTGACAAATTCTATAGGATTTAATGACTTTTGGAAGTGAGCATAATAAGTTTGGACGAGTTGAGTCATATATTGCCAACCCCAAGGCGTTGTTCCTTGAATAAAGTTACCCAACCAAATTTCTCCAACTCACCAAGGCCACGTGATTGTCACAGAGGTGGTGTGTACTATAGATAGGTGGGCAGTCGAGATGATCCTCCATGATCCAACGATTTTGATTTACTTTTGCAACCATAATCCCTCGTTAGCTCCCTTTTAGAGCTCATTTAGTGTTCGAGCGTTCTAGAGGTGTCTTCCTAAGAGCCCACCGTCAAACCAACTCCTCGCATGCTTGCAGTTTCCACTGAACCACCTCCTCGCCTACTTATAGTTGGTTGTTACCATGATATGAACACAGGCCTTGTGGTAAGAGGGTTGATGCATAATTTTTATATCCAAACCTTTCGACTCCATAACATTCCTTTTCTTCTTCACGCATTTACTTTGTGCTCATCTCTTTTCTTCTGTTGCATGTACAAATAAGTGAACCAACGATGGAGTTGATAATATGTTTATTTAGCTGCTATAGATGATTCTACTCAGGTAATATTTTCAAATAACCCCCTTCCCCACTATTAACAGGATTTTTCCATGGTTCTCCATTTCATTGTTTTTTTTTTCTTTCAATTAACCAACTCCTAGTGGCTCCTTGGCTTTCAGATAATCGATTCCAGATAAGGGTTTCATCTCGTCGTGGAAACATTTACTTTTGGAAGCTACCATGGTAAGTGAGTTTATATACATATATTTCAACGTGGTTACTTTAATACGAATTAATATATTGCCAAATTGTGATCTATAATTGTTTTTTTGAAATTGCCATATGACTATAAGTGTGGTTCTATTGTTTTAGTGTGACTATCGACGATTTTCCTTTGTGCAAGGGTTCGGGTTAATTGAATTTCAAATTCCTTTTTTTTCATTGTGTATTTCCATATGTGTATATTTCAGGAAATCTCTTACAACACTTATTAACTAGTGAATTAATAGTTTAGTAACTGATATGTTCATAATATTAAGTACAATACTTAAATAAATTTTCTATACTTAGGCAGTTGCTTGTAATTTTGTTCTCTCCCCTGTCCCAAGTTGTTATGTTCTTGGTCTTCTCTGTAATCATATGTAGAGTACACCAATTATAAATAAGAAGATCAATACCCACTCCCAATACAATTTTTAACCAATTTACCCCTATTAGTAATTAATTTCCTCATACACTTTGTTCCTGGAATTAATTCTAGTCCAACACTCGTCTCATAACTAGTCTTCAGCGTTCTAAGTAGGAGCACATTTTTTTTTTATCTTTGTTATAAAATCATCCTAGTACCATTAGTTCACTATGTGAGAAGACAAGGTAACAAAATTTAACTAACTTGTTTTTTTTTTCTCTACACTCCACCAATGTGCTAGCTTGTAGTCTCGTATGCAGTTACCTCTCGACCCCAAAAATCAAATGGATACAAATATATGTATTAACTTGATGTCCATTGATTACTAGCTTAATTTTAATACCTATGTCTAGATTACAACTCGTTAACTAGTAACCAGATTATTGAGTGCAATATCCCTAATTCCAATATAGTCGCAAGGGAATAGTGCACTTCTCTCCCTATAGGTTTTAACCCTGTATAGAAATTACCTGCATACGAATTCTAAAAACAGAAAATAAACAATGGCGAGAGCATAAAACATAAAACAGATATACACAAGGATTTTCCCCTGGATCCCAAAACCAGGACTACTAGATTGATTTTTCATTATGTTCCTTTCAATGTTACAATATATATATATATATATATCTGTGTGTGTGTGTGTGTGTGTGTGCCATAGCATGGTCTTTTCTCCAAAGATAGCTAGATTTCTTGTTCCACTTGGAGGAACCATAGAACTGTTGCACCCATCAATAACAGTGTTACCTTGAATTTTTTACAGAGTTCCAATCCAAACTCCCCGCATCAATAGCAGTTCCCCTAACCATCTTGCAAGTGTATTTCTCAAACACTGTTTTTACACCTACATCATCTAGCTTGCTTACAAAAATCAGATTTCTGGCCAATGCAAGGATATTCAGAACACTTGGAAGTGTTTTAATCCTTCCACCTTGCAACTTCAACTTCACTTTTCTGCGACCAACGATTCTAGCCTTCCTGTCATCCCCTTAGAAGACATCACCACCTCATATTTATCATACTCGTAGAAACACTCTTTATGGGGAGTGAAGTGAAAGGATGCACCTAATTCAATTAACCATGCCTAATGATCTACATGTGTACTTGAAGATGAAGCCACGTACATATCCCCACCTTCATCTGAGGTGGTTTTCACCTCTATAGAAGGAGCATCATCAGATCCCTTTCCTTTCTCAAGAGCTTTAGGCTTACAATCCCTTTTGAAGTGCCCTTCCTTTATGCACTTCTAGCACACCTTTACAGGTTTTCCTAGAGATTTAGATCTCCCACTCGAGGACTTATTTTTGTTTCTATTATGGGAGCATCCTCATACAAACAAGGAATCACCATTTTGGCCCCCCATATTTTTCCATCCCATCTCCTTCGACAGAAAGGATGAGACTATTTCATCAAACTGTAAGGCAATTGCATTGCTACCTATTGCAACAACCAGACTATCCCACGAATCTGGTAGAGAACAAAACAAACTGATGCACTTATCTTCATTTGAAATTTTGATATCAATAGATAATAACTGGCTTACCACCGAGTCTCCATCTTTCATCCTCGGGTTATACAGTTTTTTCCGAAGGAATAGCTTATTCACCAAAGACTTATATTGGTACAAAGTCCCTAACTTGTCCCACAAAGCCTTTGTCGAAGCTTCCCCTGATACATTGAACAATATTGAATCTGAGACACACAATTGTATTGTGCTCTTTACCTTCTGATCCAACTTCACCCATTCTTCATCTGACATTGTTGTTGGTTTAGTACCCAGATCTAATGTGATCCACTGATCTTTATCCACCAACAAATCCTCCATTTTGAGTTTCCATAACTCAAAACTCTCACCATTAATTTTCTCGATCTTTATCTTTCCACTGCTCACCATCTTCTTTCACCACAAGAATCGATCCTGCAGATCTCCCATTGAATAGGATCTACCACATGCCCAAGCAAAAACCCCTCAGAAGCAAAGGTGTCCCCTTGAAGCCAAAAAAACTTTGATATCAAATGTAGGTTTTAACCCTGTACATAAATCACCTGCATACGAATTCTAAAAATAGAAAATAAACAATGGTGAAAGCATAAAACATATATACAGAGATATTTTCCCCTGGATCCCAAAACTGGGGCTACCGGGTTGATTTTTCATTATGTTCATTTAAATGTTACAATACATATATATACATTCCGAAGCATCCATAAACCTTAATCCATTAACGCTGGATTAGAACATAACCGTAGTTCTCTTGACTAGATCTACAAAATACAATGGACAGAAAACCATCATGCCCAAAACCATGTGTGAAATCCATGCACAAAACCATAGGTAGGTTCGCCCACCTAATATAGGGTCCAAAAAAAATTCTCGGGGCACTGCCCTGGACCCCGTGCAGGGGGGCTACTGCCCCCCTGCATACCCCCCGACAATGGGGGCAGCTGCCCCCCTCTGACCCCCCAACAGCACCCGGCACAACAATACAGGGAGGGCTTCTTGCCCCCCCCCCCCCCCCCGGTGTGTGGGGTAGTCATGGAAAGAATATAACACAACCCAACACTCCCTCCATTTATGCAAACATTTTAGTCATATATTAAAATATTTTCCCCCTTAGTACTTTGCTATCTAAAAATTATACCTATATTTATATCTTAATAATTTAATGGAAACTTAATCAAAAAATAGCTCCAGTTAGTGGTGTCCTCTAATACTACATATTCACCTCATATCGTTTCAGAATTCATGAATAATTTAGTGATACACCATATAAATATTGTAAGTTACATAAATATTTGTTTCAGAATTCATAAATAATCAACGATCCACCAAAGGAAAAGAAAAAAAGAAAAAAAAATCATAAGGTAATAAAATATTTAACACAATTATAACTAACCTAGATTATATATATATATATTAATTTATTTTTTTTTTACTTGATGAACTTAGGGTCTCCAACATACCCAGAAATTAATAACATGCACAATATTAATATAATAAGCACAAAACTAAAAATTTAAGCACAACTATAGTTCCAACAGTAAAAATCGAACTCAAACTCTAACTGTATTAGTTGCTCAAATTTATCCACTTGAGAATACCATTGTAGCTACTTTCCTACAACACTACTAGAATTGTACTGGGAAGAAACACTATCCTCCCAACCATGAAATAATCCTCCAATTACCCCCAAGCTAAGATCTATTGCCAAAGGAATCAACAACCTCTTGTGATTCCAAAAAATGTACTTTTATACATTACTTCCCTGGCAACTTTTTCGTTAGCAGCGTCCTGATTTTATGGGTCTTCCAACCCACTAGCCTAGGATTTCTTTCCTTTTTCCTTAAAGCCTGCCTTTCTCCCCACGGTGCTTTATTCCACCCTTTACTCAGTGTTTTTCTACAATTGAATGATTTAACGAATTTTCTCTCCCATCATATTAAATCTTGCTAATCAACTCCTAGGGATTTTTTTTAAGAGTTATTTAAGGGAAGATTATTTTGATCTCATCCACCAACACCGGTTTCTAGATATTGGCAAAAATCTCTTAACTCTAGTGTTTCTTTCCTGAGTAATTTCTAGATTTTCTTTTCATTAATAAAATTCATATATTAAAAGATGTTTTAACGGATCAAAATTGACGGCATTGGAGGGTAATGTGTGAACATAGTGGAAAGGAAAAAATAGGATGACTGATGCGCGAACGCCTGATTAGGGTTTTGAATCGCGCCCTTCGAAAGCGCCGACAGCCTGCATCGCACAACCTCTGCTACGCCTGACACCTCTGTTCCTTGCCTATTCGGACAGGAAGGAAGCGATTGTCATGGGAACGCATCAGGGGGGGGCATCACAGCCCTCCCCTTCCAACCTCAAAGCAAATGAGGAAGTAATCTTTGGATCCTTTGATCCGGACCTGCTCTGTCAAGGGCAGAAGAATCCAGAAGACGCCAGCAACTTGCAGAACGAACAAGATCCAAAAAATGACAAACCTCAGGTCACTTCATCGACCTACCGCCCAATAGCCAAGGAAAGACCGAGAATAGAGCTGCCAAGAGACATTATTGACGACCGCATTGAGTTCATGCAAGACCATGCAGTCATAGGAAAATTTATAGGGTTTTGGCCAACTGAACGAGCCTTAAGAGGATGGATAGCTGCCAAATGGAGGCCAAAAGGGGACGTCACGCTTCAATTAGGGGCAAAGGGCTTCTTCAGAGTCATATTTTATTGTTTGGAAGACAAGGAAAGAATTCTGGGAGGAGGTCCGTATTTCTTCAATGCGGCAGGGCTTTATCTCAGGAACTGGAAACCCCGTTTCAACCCAGACAACGAAGATCTGGCTTGGGCTCCTGTCTGGATCAGGCTCTTCTCGCTCCCGGAGGAATACTGGGCAGAGCAATGCCTAATGAAGATAGGCAATGGAGTGGGCAAATACAACAGGGCCGCTGAGGAAACAAAAAACCGTAAGTTCATTTCTTATGCCAGAATTTGTGTTTTCATCAGACTCAATGAAGCCCTTCCTGACTATGTCACCCTAACTCATAAAGATGAGGAATGGATACAGCCTCTCGACTACGAGCATGTCCCATTTAGATGCCGAAGATGCCACGTGATAGGACACTTATTTAGGGATTTCCTCCTAAATGCCAAAACCAGTGCTCCTGAGACCTCTGATACCTCTCCCCAGGATGGATTCACAAAAGTCACTAGCAGAAAACGCATGCACAAGAAGCCTCAAAATGGGCCAAAACCCCAGTCATCCAAAACCCAGAATCAGGCTTCTAAGAATAGCTTTGAATCTCTTGGCAATCTTACAGAGGATTTCGCCCCCTCCCATGAAAACATGACGCCCCCAGATTCCCAAGCTCCTCAATCCAACACCCATGCATCCAAATCCAGCTCTCTCTCTTCAGGAGATCGCCCAGTAGATCTGCCTACGGCCCCTGGCATTAACCCTAATCGCCCTCCCTCCTCCTCCAATCCTCCCCCTTCTAACCCCTCTCGGTCCAAATCTCCGGTGATCAGCCCTATCATTCTCAGAAGAAGCCCGGAAAATGAACCCGAGATCCCTGAGGAAATGAAAATGGATGGGTTGGCATTCTCTCAGAAGGATTCAGAGATTAATCAGGAAGAAGGAAGCCAAGTCCAAATCATGCAGGAAGAACCAGAAAGCATTGATTTAAATGGCCTGAATATCATCGATCTAGAGTTAGCATGCAGGAAACAAGCTTATGAATCCATCACTGAGACCGACCTAGAAAAACTAGAAGAGGTCATCTCCAGAGCTTACCACCAAAACAAACTTGGCATTCAGCCTGGCAGCGATTGGAATGACATCGCACGATCAAAGGACTCCAAAAAGAGAGGGCGGAAGACAGATCTCCAACGAACCATAGCGGTTGGAAAAATCCTGGTGGATTCAGGAAGGTATGCAAAGTTGACGAAGTACTACAGGCCTGCACCAATCAGTTAAACCATGAAGCTGGTCTCTTGGAATTTAAGAGGGCTCAACAGCCCAGGAAAACAAAGGATGTTGAAAAAAATGATCAAAATGGAAAATCCGCAAATGTGCTTCTTCCAGGAAACAAAATGCAACAGTACATCGCTAGGTCGCTTTCTTGCGAAAGCATGGCCAGGGTGTAAATCAGTAGCAGTAGATGCGTCGGGAGCTTCTGGGGGACTGGCTATTGCTTGGAACTCACAAGCTGTCTCACTCTCAGATTTTCATGCCTCCCACTATCTTATTCAGGCAACTTTCCATATAATAGGAACAAATGTTCATGGCAACCTATCCAATGTCTATTTTCCACAGGATCCCGGCAATAAAAATGCGCTCCTTCAAACCATTGAGATATTAAACAGTAATCGGCAAAATCCTCTTTGGATTATTGGTGGAGACTTCAACATGATAACCAAGACAGAGGAGAAATCGGGAGGCAGAACAAGGTTGGAACCAGAGGCAGATCGTTTCAAGGACTTCATTCGAATGGCCTCTCTCATTGATCTTCCATTCTGTAATGGCACATTCACCTGGAGTAACCGCCGCGGGGGAAAGCATCAAATCTCCTCTAAACTTGATCGATTTCTGATTTCTGACAACGCGGTCCACCTTGGGGGAGACTTCACAGCAGAAATTCTCGCCCACACTGGGTCTGATCACTGGCCAATAGCCTTGCAATGGCAAAGACCAAGGAATCACACCAGACGCCCTTTCCGCTTCGAAGCCTTCTGGCTAACCCATCCTGCTTTCAAGAACTTCGTCAAAACCACCTGGGACTCCTTCACCCCTCCGGGAGGCTCAAAAATGTACCGGTTTCAGCAACGATTATGGTTCCTTAAAAGTCATCTAAAGCGCTGGAACAGGGAGACTTTTGGGAACATATTTGAGGAGCAGCAGAAATTAATTAAGGAGCTGAAGGAGCTTCATCAGAAAATAATCAATGAAGGGCACACGGACGTAACTCTAGATCAGGAACGGCACATATCAGATCAGCTGGAGGAAAGAAGGAAACAAGAGGAGATATACTGGCAACAAAAATCGAGGGTCAGATGGTTGCGAGAGGGAGAGCGCAACACTAAGTTCTTCCATAACACAGCAGTACAGAGAAGGATGCACAACAACATACCCTTCCTCCAGAGCCAGCATGGAGCAAAAGTGGAGGAGCACAGGGAAATAGAACAGACCCTCCTTAATCATTTTCAGCAAGTTCACAGGGAACCGGAGGGGGACAGACAAAGGGAGATTGGGAAAATAACAAGCAACATTCCCAAGCTCGTAACAGATGAACACAACGAGCTCCTCATGCGCCCAATTCAACCCCAGGAAGTCGATGAGGCAATGGCACAGATGAAAGAAGGTAAGGCCCCAGGCCCGGATGGCTTCACCACAACCTTCTTTCATGCCTTCTGGGACATGATTAAAAAGGATGTCTGGGAAATAGTTGAGGAATCCAGAGCATTGCGATGGATTCTCCCTTCCTTCAACTCCACGTTCATCGCCCTCATACCCAAAGAGGAGAACTCCATGACACCTGACAAGTTCAGACCCATTGCCCTTTGCAATGTCATATACAAAGTTATCTCCAAAGTGGTAGCAAACAGGCTAAAACCCCTACTTCCTATGCTCGTGTCTCCAGAGCAGTCGGGCTACGTCGAAGGAAGATAGATTCTGGACGGCATCATTCTCTCAAATGAAATCATCCACTCACTCAAGCTCTCCAAGCAAGCAGGTATGCTACTCAAGCTTGATCTATCCAAAGCATTTGACAAACTAAGCTGGACATACATTCACCACATGCTGATTGCTTTTGGATTCTGCTCCTCTTGGGTCCGTTGGATCATGAGTCTTATCACCTCCTCCCACTTCTCTATTTTGATCAATGGTTTTCCCTCATGCCCTTTCAAGCCCTCGCGTGGTATAAGGCAGGGAGATCCCCTTTCCCCCTTTCTTTTTGTGCTCATGGCTGAAGGTCTAGGAAGGCACATCAAGCAGGCCCTCCTTTCTCATCAACTCAAAGGAATCTCTATCCACCACTCCCCTGCCTCCTCTCATCAACAATTTGTTGATGATACCATGCTATACGGCTATCCTTCAGTCCAAGAAGCCTATCATCTGAAATCTTTGCTCAATGACTTCTCAGCTGCCTCTGGCACCCAAGTCAACTGCTCCAAATCTCATATCTTCTTCTTCCACACCCCTCCTGCGGTCAAAAATGCAGTCACCCGCAT
>APFE031687681.1:0-12684 GCA_000404065.3 Pinus taeda | reverse complement strand
AGAGAGATTCATCAAAACAGAGCACTCTCTTTTCTTCACACAAAAAGGGAGGGTAATAAGACTGCTGACCTCCTAGCCAACCTGGGTGTGGACTGTTCCCTGACCCTCCTAACAGGGAAACTGGACATCATCCCTAACTCTCAAAAGGCTCAGGAATGCAAGAGTCTTATTCATTGTGATGCAGGATTCCCGGATGCGGGTGATGGATCATCCCAACAGGACGAGGCACATGCTCAGCATGCGTCGCCTCGTGCCTGAGACAGGTGGTAAATCCAGGCGCCGTCAAAGACTTAATCGAGATCGCGGTTGCTCCAGGCATTCAATACCGAGCAGGAGGGTGGGTAGAAGGTATAGGGAGAATTCAATGCAGGTTCAATTCGCAACCAAGCATCGACCATTTGATAGCAGGATGCCAGACGGCCACGACATTCCTGGTCTGAGCCATCTCTGCAGCAGAGGTTGGGGAAATTAGATAGAAGGAACTCGGGATTGCGGGATTCGGTGGTGGAATGCGGGAATTGCAGGGGGTGATGGCCCTCAAAGAGAAGACATTGCCCGCGAATGCATAACCATCCCGCTGTTCCACATTTGGAGGCACAATCGCTCTCGATTTCGCTTGCAGAGCTCTGAGGGGTCGTCTTCCTGTGAGCGACAGTCCTGGAAAAGGGAGGCACAATGGCCAGAACAAGGGAGAGGCAGCCGAGTAGGAGGGGTCGTGGAAGAGGAGCTTCTTCCCGACATCCAGCAGGGGAGGGATATCAACATTGCTGCTGTTGCAATTGCCACAGGAGAGCAACAGCAACTCCATTGCATGCTCAGCAGCTCGTGGAGGTCGGATGCGCGGGGGAGGGAGAAGTAGGGCTTCCTGCGTTCGGTTCCGTTGTCTTCTCCTTGGGCAGACCCGCTGGGAACCAAGGCATCAACGCCCATATTACAATCATGTTCACTCCATCGGCAGACGACGGGGTCGGCGCGGTGGAGCCACCAGGCGGCGGGGGAGAGGAGGCATCGGAAACGCAAGCAGGGCCAGCCGTGCAGCCACAATTGCCACCAGGTGGAGGAGAAGGGGAGGCGCCAGAGGCACAATCAGGGCAGGAAGCAGGAGTCAAGGGGAAGGCGCCCATGGAAATTTACACGCCCTCCCTGGGGCCAGCACCACAGGGCTTCACTGAGGAATCGTGGAGGGCGAGATGGGAAGGAGTGGAAGAAGGACAGGGATGGGCGCGAATTGTGGAAGAACAGTGCCCCTGTGAGGAGGCTGAGCAGCAGCTCGCAGGCCTTCAACCGCCATCTGCTAACATCCAGGAATGAAGCTACGCAGGGTAATCCTATTTTGCAAGTTGATTATGCAGAATTTCTGTCTGGTTGCCACATCTTACAGTCAACCTCGGTCAATCGCCCCTGCGTGGGCATTCACGTGTCTAGTTAGCATCATACTGCACCTCGGTGCTTCTGTTTTTGTTGGTCAAGCAAAACAATGTCAATTTTGGACAAGGTCATGGTTAACCAGCTGCAGCTGCCCCTGTGTGGGAGACTCAGAAAGCTGGTTTTTTGTAAACTCAGTACTCGTACGGGGCTTCTCCATGCTCAGCATGCGTATCAATTGTAAAATTCCACTGTATTATAATATAAATAGCTAGATAGTCTTTTACCGAGAAAAAAAAAAATAAAATTCATATATTACATCATCATTTGTTCCCTTTAGTTAGGTCCATCATGGCTTTCCAACCATCACATCTAAAAATAATTCATTCTAAAAACAAAAAGATAATTACATAGAAACAGAGGGGTATTACAAATAGGGTTGTCTAATTCTTCTTCCTTTGGTTCTTCTACTAAAGGTATGTCAGAAAAGACAAAATAAATAAATAAAATTCCTCCTCCTCTTCACTAGGTACTTCTAACTCCTGTCCTAAAAATTGTTCACTAATTAAAATAAAAGATACATATACATTGGAATTTATTTATCCAATTCAACTTGGCACAATGATGAAATGTTAATGTTAAAATAAAACTTCACTACCGTAATTAGATACAGTTAGTCAAAGGATTAAGGTGGGGACATGAAACATATATAGGCCATAAAGAAGATTGTTTGGTATGTTAAAGGCATGTATAAACACAGCATTAAGTATTTTAGTACATATTCAAATTTGTTGGTAAGATATAGAATATTTAATTAGGTTGTTTATGGGAATGTTCAGAAGTCAACTTTTAGATATGTATTTCATCTCAGAGATGGTTCAATCATTTGGTCATGTAAGAAGAAATAAGTTGTTTCCTTATACCATGAAACCTAAATATAAAAGAGTGTTGAATGTTGGAACTTTAAGGTAGTATAGATTTACAACCTAATGAGTGACTTTAAACTTTCTCATAACGAATTCAATACAACGTAGTATGACAACTAGAGTACAATGCAAGTGGCTCATAACCATGTTACACACGGTAAAATGAAACAAATTAAGCTCCATGTACATTATCTAAGGGTGACGTTATAGGAGAATGTGGTATCTTTTGTTTATTATAATATAGAAGATCATGTTGTTAACAATTTTATTAATTCATTAACATATGCAAAGTTCCTTGAACTTTCATATTTGCTTAGGTTCAAGAAGTTATGATTATAGAGTGTTAATATAATGCCACCACTTGAATCCTTTGGGTTGTGTATAGAGAGGAGCATTGGAATGTGTAAACCCAACTTGAGTTCATTGTGGCTAATACCTTAATCTATTCTTGGCACACTAGTTGGAACATCATTGGATAGTGTGCTAAAAGCATGCTAATTCATTGTAGGCCCTTTAACTAGTGCCCAAAAGGATTTGCAATTTAAGATTATCAAGCTAGGACCAAATAGGCACAATAAATATAGATCCACCTAAACATTTGAGACCACCTTAAGTGATTAAATTTGAACATATCAACCTTGTTTTGAGGAGATTAATTATACATTGGAGAAAATAAATAGTTTATAAATTGACATGATAGTAATAATAAGAATGATGATCCCCGATGGGGGTGTCAAATGGTACTGGCATTGGGATTGCAGAGGGATTACTCCATCCCACGGACACCATAGATCAAGGTTAATATGTTAGCGTGGCAGGAAAATTTCATGCAGCCTCGTGCGAAGCTAAAAGCCACCATAGATATGCTAAGCTTCTTCGATTCAGCATACAAGTGGTTTTAACGTTGACTTTTTGAACAATTTCATCTTAAATGAAGAAAATCCCATAAGTCAAAAAAATAAATGAGAAAAAACTCTAAATCAAAAAAAAGAGAAAATAAATCAAATTTTTTATTATTAATTTAATAATAAATATCTCATTTAATAAACTCATGTAAAAAAATTTAACTTTTAGACAAATCTTAATAAGTATAATAATATATGTTAACTTATTTATTATTTAAATAAAAAATATAAAAAAAATTTAAAACACAATATTTTATTAAAAAATATAATTAACATAGCATTCATATATTTATATATGAAAATGTCCATTCATCATTAATATTTTAATAAAAATATAATAAATATAATATTTTTTTGTTAAGCTTGGCAGGTCCATTCCATTTTCTATTATATAATTAGCAAGTTTACACCACACAGATTAACCAGGTGGCCTCAACTTGCCCCGAAGAAAACCAAGTCTATTGGCCACCGGTCAGCGTTATAAGCCATCCAAAAACAATATTTCTTAACCTTTCCAACCAGGCTAGATATGTCTCTATCTCATGTCCATACACTACATAACTGAAAAAACTAACACTTGCATCATGAAAAGTAAAAGAGAACTGCATGAAACAAAATAATGAATGGTTAGGAGTCTAATCTTTCCCATCCTCTGAGACAGATGCGACAGGGGTTGGGTCCTCAACGGTTGCCTCTGGCATACCATACAGCTCCACAATGAAAGGAATGTGGCGATCAATTCTATCCATCCTGATATCTTGTTTATGAAGCTCGAAGAGTATTTTCTCCATATCCTTCTTATAGTTTGTCATTCCCTGTAGATTCATCGTGCCCATGATATCTACTCCATCGCCTTGCCTAGTAATCTCTTCATTAGCCAGTACAAGTACAGTGTTTGCTTTAACTATTTGATTCTCCCACGGGTGTTAACACGATCCGGAACTAGAGTCCTCTAGTTATCCATCTCTTCCTCCATCTCGCTTCCTTGTTTTACCTCCTCTTCCCATTCTTCCAGCAATTTTCGGATTCCAGCATCAATCCCCTTGCGGTAAGCCTTCGTAGCTTCGGTGATGAGGTTTTATACTGATGTCCAGCCCTTGTGTGTTTCCAACGTGCTTGGCCCCTTATCTTTCTTGGGTTTTGGGCCTCCCTTGCCACGCCCCTGACCTCTTGTAGCTATGCCATAACCTATTTTCCATAACACTGATGACACCCATAATAAATTAGAATAAAACAATGACTTTTCGTTATACACCACATTGCCATTACATGATTCTTCTCTCGTCCATTCCTCGTCATATTCATGTTGGGTTGGGCCAAAGCCTACAATGCCCAAAGGGAAGGTCCTTGTCCCATACCCCTTGGACCGCCTTTGTTCCCATCCCCCTTACTAATGTTTGTATACAGGTCATCCCTTCCCAGCCCAAGCCGAGCCTACAACCCCTCCTTGATTCTAGCAGCATGCCTGCGATAGTTCCAATCCCTTGCCCCCTCGGTCTAGGGAGGAGTGGCTTTGCCTCTCAGGTCCCCCTGACTAGGTTTCCACTCAGGATTTTTGGCCTTGCATCATTCCCGTAAGGTTTCTAGCTACCCCAGCAGTTGCTTTGCGAGCCAAGGCCATGGCTACATCCCCATCCCCCTACCATCAACTTCCCCCTACCCCACTCTACAAACCTCTACCTCTCATGCATTTCGGTGCCACTACCAAGCTTCCCCCCATCTTTATCTACAGTGTGTCAAGCTTCCCAACCGCACAATGTGTTTTCCCCCCCAACAATCATGGATTTTACCCATTTGGCAGAAGGTATAGACACAAAACCAGGTCATGGCAAGCAATTACCACCAGCAGTTTTTTATGCCCCAAATTTTTTGCCTAATTCCCCTCATTTCGTCCCAGCATAAACCCAACGAGAACATAATTGCAATGGTGAATCGAAGCTAAATTGCATATCCGGAGTGTGCAGTTGTTCATCGTCAACCTTTTTCCTTCCCGGTCCGGCATCCTCCCACAGCATTGTATCGCCACCCTTCGTCCCAAGCTTTCTTTCTAACTCTACAAGTTGAATACGCTCTTCTGCCCACATACCCAGCCTTATCTCCTATCCCGCCTCCTTGCCCACTTCCCCAGCATGCATTCATGCAAGGGTCACTGCACTCCCTGCCTTGAGCATAGGGGGATGGCGGTAATAAGTACCCTAGTATTATGCATGATTGCACTGAGGTTGTCTAGCCCACGAGTCGCAGTTGCGATGTGTGACGAGTTGGGTGAGCACTCTCGATTATGTGCAACGAGTTGGGCAAGCGACAAGTCGATGAGTCGGCGAGTCAGTTGCAACAAAAGGTTGTGACAATGGAATGAGTTGGAGAATTGTGACAAGTTGGGGTGGTCAATTAAAGGCGCCCGGGGTACGAGTGCGACAAGCCAATAGAGAGTCGAAAAACTGAAATTCGGCTAAGTGTGCAAACTTACGACAATGAACTTATATCGCACATGTGGACTCGGTGAGGTGGAAACATGGGCAAGCCGACGTGAGTTGGGGGTACGGTTGGCTGAATTGGGAGGTTGGCCTAGGCAGGCCAACCCATGAACTATCAACAACAGGGCATATATATAGGCAGACATTTGGATAGAGAAAGCATCAAGTTCTGAGTCCTAACATTCAAGGGTGAGTTTATAAGTTAATGGGCGAGCAATAAGTGGGTGAATTGAGTTAGGAGAGGTGCAGGCGCCTCTAGACTGAAGCACCAAGCCGAAAAAAAAACAGAACGCAGAAATTTGGGTTCGGTGGGCGACGCTGCCCACGGGAGCTACGGTACGCAAACCGCCCAGGGCGTCACTACGTAACGAGCAAGTTGGGTTGAACGACTGTTCTAAATGGATTCTTGAATGAGCTTCTGAACGGGTTCTTGAACGACTGTTTTGAATGGGTTCCTGAACAAGTTTCTGAACGGGTTCCTAAACAACTATTCTGAACGACTGGATGAACGACTATTTTGAACGACTGGGTGAATGACCTGGTGAACAAATGTTCTAAACGACCGAGTGAACGACTTTCTGAGCGACTAGGTGAATGAGTTCCTAAACAAGTTTTGTTGGATGGTGCGACAGGCGGTAGAACCGGCGAGCATTCCTGAACGGTGATTCAGGCAAGGCTGCACGATGCAGGCCGAGTTGCACATTTTGATAGAAATTGTTGAAGGGAAGTTGGAGTTCCCTCACAAAGACTGTAATTGTATTTTATAAAAGATTATTTTTTATTTTTTTTACAGAAACGGTTAGTGGATATATTAGAAACTTGGCCTTAATGCCAAAGAGCGGATTACAAAGGGTGAGTCTGAAACGATAAGTGCCAAATAGCCTTGCAAGACCGTGACATTTATGATTAGCTCACATCTTTTCTTAGCTACAACTATATGGTCAATTTCAGAGATTTTCCCAAGCTTGTGGGTACAAACAAACTGATTTAACAGAAAGCAATAAAACATGACAATGATCTAAATTAAGGAATTGGTTCCCATATTTCCTGTCTGCCTCTAAGTAGAGCACCAGTCGTAAGAAGGGCTGCTTCGTTAGCTTCACTGTCTGCCTCCTTATTATTGGCTCTCAACACATGATAGAAATTTAAATTCTGGAAAGAGTCACCAAGATCTGAAATTATGTGTATCAGCCTTGCTAGCCTTAGTTCCTTTAGCTTAGAACGAGTCACGATAATGTTGATAATAACCTAAGAATCTCAAATAACATTAACCTCCCTGATGTTCAACACTTTCAGAATCTTGAGTCCTTGAAAAAGAGCCAAAGCCTCAACTTGGATGCTGGAAGCGAAGCCCAAGCCCCAGGCGAAGCTGTGGATCCTAGAACTAGCTGGGTTAAATATAACTCCTCCAGCACCAACTCTTCCAAGATTGCCCTTAGCAGCCCCATCAAAAAATAAGGAGTGCCTTTGCTAGTTTGCAATCCATCCCTGGAGCTCGTTTGTCGTAACCCTTATTTGTTAAACTTTTGGGAGGGGGATACTCTTTACCAACTTTTGGGAGGGGGATACTCTTTATAAAAGATTATTGTTATCATTGTGGGTAGACTCATATTCAAGGAGTTGTCCCTCCCATTAAACTTTTTTGTTGTGCATATGTGTAAATGGTAATAATGATGAAAGAAGACTAATTGAATGTTTTCATTGTGTATATGAATGTTATACTTAGAAAGTGAAAAATAAACCAAGTATGGAATGTTAGGCGTAGTCCACACTTGTAAGTATTGTTAAAAATAAAATGGGTGGTGGTGTCACACCCCCCTTCGTGTGGTTGAAAGACTACCGCCAGGGTAGGGGCATGACAGTTGGTATCAGAGGTTGATTCAGTTGAACCAGGCTTACAGGTGAAGTGTTACACTTCGTGACATGTTTAGCAGGGGTGAAGCATTGTGCTTGGGCCAAGTTGAACAACAATACATGGCAGGTTTGGAAGAATGCCAAGGGAAGCTCTTGTTGACCTTGTACAGGGTGAAACAGATGAAAGAAGAGAACCCACGGGTTCAAGATGAACTTGAAGTCTTGGAAAGGAATGTTGAAGACAAACTTTTTCGACTTGGTTGGGCAATGGAGCAGGATGTAGCTACAGATTGTGATGATGAAGAAGTGGAAATCATGATGTTTGAGGATGTTGCAGACATGACAACGATGGAGGAGGAACTGAAATTGCTCAAGTTGGACCAAGATCGTGCAGTTTACAGACATTGGTGGATGAGGATACTCACATGGAGGAGCCTCATGATGAAGTAAGCATTCCTATTATTACTTGTGTTTCATTGGAGATTTTTGAGGATGGGTCGTATGCAGGGAAGGGAAAAGTCAGTTTATTGATGTGGTGGAAGATCTTACCATGGATGTCTACTATGAGACCTTATGGCAGAAGGTGAAAATTCCCGTGACAAGGGAGGAATGTGATGATCATTGCAGAGGAATGGGTCATGATTTAGCCATATGGAGAATTTGCTAAGTTCCCGACATGACTCATGGATAGATTGGAGAAGGGCACACACTTGAGTTTGATGATACTTGGGTGGACTTCTCATGACCGAGACCAAGAGGAATTCTTGGTGGGACCTTTAGTGGGGAAGCTATGGTGGAAGGGACCTATATGACTTGATGATATATGTGGTTTGGGTGATTATGGGCACTAGACTTGGTTGAGACTTGGATGAAGATGATCGATGTTTTGATGGGTCTACTTAGTTGGACAACATGGGCAACTTGAGTCATGGGCATCGAGTTGGATAAATGGAGCATGGCAGTCTTATGTAGGGACATTATGCAGGAGCACTTGTAGAGATGTCACTTATGGGCATCTAATGAGGAGTGCCGAAGGCAGGGATGTTGTGCGGATGGATTTGCTGGTGTGACATAGAGACTTTTTAATTATGAGTCGATGGGGATGTTGTACACTTATGTACAACAAGGCCATGGACTTGGTGGAGTTATGAGCAGACTATGGAGCATTCCTACTACATGGGGAGCTGAGGCATCTTGCAGAGACCTTTGGGGGGCAAGACATGTATACTTGCTAGGATGTTGGTTGGAGATGACTCATGGAGCTCATGATGACATGAGGTTGTAACTTTTGGGGACTTCATATGATAGTGGACTTAGAGGATCTCATGCATTGAGGAGCTGAGGTCAGGGACTTTGATGCAGTATGGGGTGCATACTTTTGAGTACATTTATGGGCATACTTGAGAGAGTAACTCAATGTGGAGGATCGATATGAGACACTTTGGAGTTGATGGGGTTGTCGCAATGATGATGCCTTGGTGACAACACTTGGGCATGGATTGAGCCGATACCTAACCACTTTTGATACATGGGAGTTGATTGGTTTCTGACCATGGGCAGCACATGGATGATGAGACAGGTGCCTACTTGTTTCTTTGGCAGACTTGACGGATGGCACATTACATATATGATGAGGGTTGATTCATGGGCCTGGATGTGTCACATCGAGAGTCGGTTTGATGAAAGGATCTCTTCATTTTGAGGAGATGGATTTTACACATATGGGTGATGATGTTGGGATATATGCAGATGATTTGCAACACATTGACACCAACATCATGGACAACATGTTGCAGATGAGATGGGGACTGCTTCATGGACTTGGGCATGGCTTACTTATATTTTGATGGAGATGGAGATGGATTCTTGATCGAGTTGATGTTGTGACATGATGCTGAGAGAAATGACCAATGATGGCATGAGGAGGTGCATTCTTATGTTTTGAGCGTGGCAGTTGGACTGATCGACCGACTAGTTCGAATCATGGGGGTTGACAGTGTACCGAGATGTGTTAGATTTTTGTTGGAGTATCATGGCAGCAGTTCACACGATGACGATACATGATGGAGTCGAGACGATATGTTGCAGTGAGCATGTAGCTTGATTTGGAGGGGCCAACCTTCCACGGTGGGGTAGCATGTGGGGATTGCGATGGAGGTGGTTGATGGTCATGAATTGAGGAGACATTTCGATTCAGGGGGGCATGAGCCTTTATGGTTTGTGTGATGGCAGAGCGGAGGTGGGCAACATAGACATTTCGGATGTTGGAGCTAGCGACACTTTGCGATGTTGTATGAGGGTGTTGTCGAGGAAGACAACCATTTAGAGTGGGGGAGTATGTCAAGCCCACAAGTCGCGGTTGCGATGTATGACGAGTTGGGTGAGCACTCCCGGTCACGTGCGACGAGTCGGTGAGCGGGCAGGTTGGTTGCGATGACGAGACGAGTTGGACAAGTGCGACGAGCTGGGGCGGTCAGTTAAAGGCGCTCAGGGCATGAGCGCGATGAACCAATGGAGAGTTGAAAAACTGAAATTCGGCTAAGTGTGCGAACTTACGACGATGAATTTATATCGCATATGTGGACTCGACAGGGTGGCGACATGGGCGAACCGACGTGAGTTGGGGGTACGGTTGGCTAAATTGGGAGGTCATCCTAGGCACGCTGACCCATGAACTATCCACATTGGGGCATATATATAGGCGAACATTTGGATGGAGAAAGCATCAATTTTTGAGTTCTAGCACTCAAGGGTGAGTTCATAAGTGAATGGGTGAGCAAGGAGTGGGCGAACTGAGTTAGGGCAAGGTGCAGGCGGCTCTAGACCGAAGCACCAAGCCAAAAAAAATAGAACGCAGAAATTCAGGTTCAGCGGGTGTCCCTGCCCAGGTGAGTTGTGGTGGGAGAACCGCCCAGGTCGTCGTTGAACGATGGGTGAGCTGGGTTGAACAACTATTCTGAATGGGTTCCTAAATGAGTTTCTGAACGGGTTCTTGAACGAGTTTCTGAACAGATTCCTGAACGGATTCTTGAATGAGTTTCTGAACGGATACCTGAACCACTGTTTTGAACGAGGTCCTAAACAATTGTTTTGAACGATCGGGTGAACGACTATTTTGAACGACCATGTGAACGACTGTTCTAAACGACCGGGTGAATGATTGTTCTGAACGACTATTCTGAACGACCGGGTGAACGACCTTTCTGAATGACTGGGTAAACGAGTTCCTTAACAAGTTTTTTTGAACGATGCGATGGACGGTAGAACCGGTGGGCGCCCCTGAACGGTGGTTCGGGCAAGGTTGCACAGTGTAGGCCGAGTTGCACATTTTGACATAAATTGTTGAAGGGAAGTTGGAGTTCCCTCACAAAGACTGTAATTGTATTTTAAAAAAGATTATTGTTATTATTGTGGGCAGACTCATATTCAGGGAGTTGCCCCTCCCGTTAAAGATTTTCGTTGTGCATGTGTGTAAATGGTAATAATGATGAAAGAAGACTAATTGAATGTTTCAATTGTGTATATGAATGTTATACTTAGAAAGTGAAAAATAAACTATGGAATTTTAGGCATAGTCCACACTTGTAAATATTGTTAAAAAGAAAGGTGTCGCACCCCCTTCGTGCGGTTGAAAGACTACCGCGAGAGTAAGGGCGTGACACATAGTATCCCAACTAATGACCCGCATCCCGGTCAAAATAATAAATATAACAGATTTTATTTATATATATAAAATGTCATTTATCATTACTTTTTATCGTGTATTTCACATTTGGTTTGAATTAGTTTAATTATTCACCGTACTCATATTAAACAATTTCATCATTACAAATAAATAGTTTAATTATCTACATTTTTCGTTTACTTTTACCTACACATTCAAAATTCCATCATTCAAAATAAATAGTAATGCATGGATCAACATCATAGGAAGCACAATAATTACATGAAAGTGCACTCTATAATAGCATATATTCACAACAATTACATGAAAGTGCGATCTATAATAACATATATTCATCTCTCTTAAACATCGAGATACACTTTAAAACTATTAAAATTTTAATTTTAATTATTATATTTCGAAAATTTTAAAAATAGGTATATTGTATTATATTATATTGAAATATGTATATTTATTTTATTTATTTATAACAGTATTGATGGTGAATGTATATATAATATAATATATATATATTAAATAGGATAAGATGATATATATTTACATAATATATATTTATTAATGACATTTTAATACAGGAATAATATATTTGTGTAATTTAATTCATTTTATTCATTTTAATTTCAAAATTTATAAATATTAAAAATAATCAAATTTTTTAAAATATAAATTATTTAAAAATAAAATATTAACTTATTTTCTTTTTATTTTTTTAATTTCACTCGGCATTATAAGTAGTGCATTGTTGTGCAATTGGTTTGCCCATAAGGAAACGAGACTAGTATCACAAGTTCAACAAATTTAAGATTACAAATGTTATGCTTGATCATTGCCACCATCAAAAAGTGGACTCTACCCAATTTCTTCCTATTACAAAACTAAATGCTCCAAATGAGCTACAACTAATTGAAAAGAGAAGTCCCATACACATAAAATCAAAACAACATTCTGAAATGAGTTGACTTAGCAAATAGGTATGATAATCATATACCTAGAGTTAGATATGATGGACCAGCCAGGAAGGCCTTTCACGTTGACATTAATTTCCATGAAGAGACCACTAGCAATGTTAAGCCCTCAAACACGGTCACAGACCTTCCCTAACGAGCCACTGACAAACCACAGACTATGTTAGGCCACTAACCATAGCCATCCACAAATAGTAGTGAGCCTCTGACCACTCTTAATCATGAACCATGACCGTCCCCAAACAACGGGGAGCCTCTAACCACTATGAGCCATGAATTGCGACCGACCATGAACAACAACGAGTCCTGAGTTGCATCCTGAGAGCAACTTTCGAGATTTTATCTTCTTGGGGCTTACAGGAAACCAATTAAGAGAGGCTCTTGTTAGATTTACTTTGTGGGTTTTCCTAATTACTTTAAACCCTAACCAAGATCTACTCCTTTGTAAGAAATTGAAAATAATGCACAGCGGAACTTATAAGAAATTGAAAATAATGCACAGCGGAA
>APFE031687676.1:55294-91691 GCA_000404065.3 Pinus taeda | reverse complement strand
AGGTTGAAAGTAATGAGAATGCATTATTGACTAGTTTACTCCCTGCATTTTCTGTTATTTATTTTCCAGTTCAGATTGTCAATGCACTCTGTTAACGAATGTTTTTTATCACCATTTCAAGTTGATGCCCATCCTAAACTAAATGGTTGAACATTCACCTTACACAATGGTTGAAACCAATCAGTTACTTTCTACATGTTTTATTTTGTTCTCTAGATCATAAAGTACAGAAAGTTGCTTGTATTCCATCTCAAGAAGGTTATCTTTCAAAATTGAAGGTTAGAGTAACTATAAGTACTTCGGTTAATTTATTTCAACATGCCTTACAACTTCACCTTTTAATATTGAGGATTAGATTCATGACTTAGGATTAATGACAAGATAGGACAAATGCTCTGTTTTACCTTATTTTACTTGTATTTTGACTAGTCTTAAGTTCTTGGTGCACCTTTAGGAATTTTAGAGTCAGTTTCTCACAGTTTAGTTTGTACATCATTAGGAATAAAACACAGAAACCCCCAAAACAACATAAAATACAAAACAGCGAAGTAGGAAGGGTTAACTAAGCACATATAGTGTACTACACTTCATCAGCTTACAAACCTCGGTTGATAATTCATGCAAGCAATTTAGGACACTAAATTGACTAAAGAAGTGTAGAGGATTTTGAAAATTATGATATTTTAGCTATATTTCCCAAAAATTTTCACACTTGCAATCTAATTCATTTCTCCTTTTACACTTGTAGGTGTTTAGCAAAGGAAAAATGGTGCTATATGGAGGGAAAGAGGACATGAGCTCCAAGATGTGATTGCATCAAATGAACTTGGGACAATATAAGCACTAAGAAATTATGGTTTGTTGAAATATTTCTAGATCCATGGAATGAGAGGCCAGATGGATTTGCTGCAATATTTAGTGAGGGTCTGGGATGTACAAGGACAATATTTTAGAAGTAGTGAACACATAGTGACCATAGATGTTGAAGATATCTATTTTTTACACGACTTTCACGGAGGGGTGCCCATATTTCTTTGTCTTGATATCGAAGAGGCAGAGAGTCAGTGAAGTACTATGTTGCTACTCACTGTGACAACTCTCAACCCAACAGTGATGGGGAGATTGAGGTCAAAGACATTCATAAGCTTCCTCTCAAAACTATCTTATTCACTATCACGTGTTTGGCCGGTAGTGTTGCTCCTCATCTGGCAACTAAATCCAAGATGAAATATGCATTAGAGTGTTTAACACCTACAATTTTTAACTGGTGTGAAGGGGTAATGGCCAACTTGAGGGAAAAACTAAACGGGGTAAAAATCAGGCAATTGAACAACTTTGGATATGGTTCCACTGTAGTCTCATTCGCCCTAGAGAAGATTCCACTACTATGACCCCATAGGATGTCACAGGAGTTTTGTGGACCTAGATAGCCTCACATGAGGCAATGGGTAGACATGATGGCTCGCCATGGGGGAGGACCTATGATGAGGTTCACTCCTACATTATTTAGATGGTAGTGAGAGCAATTTATTATGGTCAATAACTATCCATATGTTGGAGCAGATTTCAGGGGCGATCCAGAACTTGTCATACCTAAGGGTTAACAGTGGGATGATGCAGGTAAAAAGCACTATGATTTTGGATTTTTAAGTTTTACATTTTTTTCTTTTTATGTGTCAGAGACTAAATATTGATTTTTTATACAAATATTAGACTAGTACGACCAATGGGCATGTCAACGCTCCATTGACAAGCACAACCACAATTTGGATAGGGTGGAGCTGTGGGGGTAGAGAAGGTATATCCAGACCTAGTAGAGACACTGGCTGAGTTCAAGCATCACGTAGAGGGTTTGACCTGAAACATTCTGGATACAGGGATTGATGACATCCCTATCCATTTAAAGATATATACCATAGGAGTGTCAACTCGTATTGGTCGATTGTTACGATGGGTTGCTCATGCTATTGTTTGCTATCACAAACATTACGCCTAGTCACCTAGGACTTTTTAAGCCACATTTTGTTTTTTCATGTACTGGGATATTATAAGCTTTGAGCCATATGTGTCTCAAACACACTTTTATAAATTCCAAACACTATTTACAATATATATCTATGGATATTTTCTACGCACTTCACTGTCATGTATAATGTATGATGATTATTGTATTTTTACAAATGTTGCAAATGTCTATCTAAAACATAATTAGCTAATGTTTCTATTAATGTGTTTAGACGTCTTGGAACATGGTTATATTCAATGTACTCAACATATCTTCCTAGGAGGAAAAATCTAAAAACAAATCGTAATATCATTTGACTTCTAACTGAATAGATGTTATTAAAATGTAGTACCATGAGTTGAGAATCAAGCATGACAACCAAACAACGAATACCACGTGAAATGGCATTAGGTAATAGCTCAATCATCATGTTATACTCATTGATATTATTAGTTGTGCAACTGATACATATTCCTTGTAGACTTATCAACTTTTCAATAAGATCATATATTTCCCATGTTGCGAAAGAAAGGTTTTGAGTACTATGGCTAGCACCATTAGCATAACCAACACAGGGTTGGGGGAACGCCGAAATTTACAAATCAAATGTAATACAAGATAAGCATAAGTAGTAGAAAAATTGCAAGAAAAACACACTACAAACAACCCATTAAATATGTACAATATATACAATGTGACTATGTAGAAGAAATTCTTGGCATAGTATTTTTTTAGGTACATCCCATTGTGACGTTGCACCAAAGGAACTTCGTCAAGATGTACTATCTCGTAGGCCCATATTGCAAGTATACATTTGACTAGGTATTGACCTAACCACATAAGTTCAAGCTTTTCAGATCCTAACTTCTCGCTTTCTTGGTCATATAAAAGGACCAAATGACCTTATGAGAAGACACGAGGCTTGACATTTTGATCAAATTGTGTTTTAATGTGTTTTTCATGAGCCTCATTATCCATCGCGACATCACGATGAATCTCATCTACGCGTGTTAGGTATACACCCTCGGCAAGGGTAGCGGGAAGAAGTTTGATGACTAGTCTTAATGATGATTTTATGCACTCAATAGAGAGAACAACTTCCAAACCATACACAAGTTGGAATGGTGTGAATCTGGTTGCAGTGCGAACGTAGGTACGATATGCCCACAATGTTGAAAAATGAATGATGTGCCAATTCAATTTATGAATCCCTACCACACGTTGAAGCATTGTTTTCAAAACTTTTCTTATAGCTTCTATCTGGTCGTTGGCTTGCGGATAGTGGGGAGTTGAGTTGTCATGACATAAACCCAACTTGGAAATCAATTTAGACATCATGTAATTATGAAAATGTTTTCCGTGGTCTGTGACAATGGCTTGCAGTACACCAAATCTCATAATAACATGGTTGAACACGAAAAGTGCAACAGTTTTTGCACTGATGTCGAATGTAGGCATCACCTTGACCCACTTACAGAAATATTCGAATGCAGCGATAATATGACCATACCCCTCGGCTAAGCAAGGGTTACATATCATAAATTCGATAACCCATTTATCAAATGGTCCAACAATGACTACTAGGTGTAATGGAGAGGACAGAGCATGGGCTTTGGGAGTATATATTCGGCACACATGACACTTTTAGACAACCAAGATACAGTCTTTGAACATGGTAGGCCAAAAGTAACCAGCATGTAGGATTTTTTGTGTGGTAGCATAACCAAACATATGTTCACCACATGCTCCAGCATGACAGTCTTTAAGGGCATTCTCGACTTCCTCATGTGTGAGACAACGTCGAAAAATCGTGTCGACACTACGACGATAAAGAGTATCACCAATTATAATATAGTGTAAGGCTTGATGCCGAATGTGTTGTCGATCAAAACGAGTTAATTCAAGCTAGAAAGTTTGGGTTTGGAGATAAAACATTATATCTACATACCATGGATCAAAAGAATTGATCAGAAACACCATCTCATCAGGAATAAAATCTTCACTGGTAGTTTCTGCATCCGGGCAAGGAAAGTCACATACCAACTCGACGAAGACTAGCAATTTCATAGAATTGGATTTGACAAATTCCAAATCGAACTCTTAGACAATTACAATCCACTTTGAGTGTTTTCCCTCACGCATTTGTCACGATAGTATATAACTAATGGGGTTGTAATCAGAAATGACAATAGTCTTGCGAAGTAATATGTAATGAGGAAATCTTTGGACAGACTGCATCATTTCCAAAGATAACTTTTCTACATAGGAATAATTGGTCTCATTATCTTTCAAATTTCAACCTAAGTAATAAATTGCATGTTCATTGCTCAATTCGTCCTCCTATACTAATACCATAGTGATAATTGTACCAGATGCAACAAGGTATAGAAAGTAATCATGATGATACTTAGGAGGATGTAGAAATGGGGCATGGGCTAATACATCTTTTAAGGCATCAAATGATTTTTGGGAAACATCATCCCAACAAAAAGGAACTCCATTTTTCAATAACCAAGTAAAATCCTTGGTGATTTTTGTTTATTTAGGAACGAATTAATGTAGAAAGTCCACTTTCCCTTGTAAACATTCTAACTAAATGAGGTTTGAAAGAGAAGGCAAATCGAAGATTTCTTGAAATTTCAACGAATCAATATAGGTCCCAAGCTTAGACACAATGAAGCCTAGGAATCGACCAAATTCCACACAAAAAATACATTTATGCGAATTTAAACATATTTTGTAATGTTAATATCATAAGGAAATCGCTTGAAGATGTGTAGGATGATCTTGACGATGTTTCAAATGGGCAAGTATATCATCAAGATATGGTTGCACGATATGTTTAATGTCATGAAAAGCACAATTCATCGCTTGTTGAAAAGTTACCCTCGCATTCTTGAGTTTGAAAGGAAGTTTTCTATAAACAAATGTGCCCCATGGACATATGAATGTGGTTTTATGTTGGTCAGAAGGGAGTAGATTTAGTTGACCGTAGCCAGAAAATCCGTCCATAAACGAGAATATTTTTCTTCTAGCACAATCATCAATAATCTGGTCGATAAAGGGTGTCGCATAATTGTCCTTAGGACAAGATCAATTACTATCCCTATAATCAACACATACATGAATGGTACCTTGTTTCTTCATCACTAGGATGATATTTGAAACCCAATCAGCTAATGGAACAGAATATATAAAACTAAGTTGCAAAAGTTTCTCAACTTTTGCTTTAATTGTGATAGCTTCCTTGATTGCACCAGACGTAATCGTTGCCTAACAAGTTTTGCAATTGGGAAGGTTTTGATTTCATGCACCACAATGTTTGGGTCGATGTCTGGCATCTCTTCATATGTTGAAGAAAACACATCATGGAATTCTTGAAGTAGGGCCTTATAAGTTTGAATCTCACCAGGAGAACAAGAGGCTTCTATGTGAAAATTTTCAACAATTATGGGCTTTACTGAGATTTCGAGTGGAATGGTTTCCTCAATATTCATCAAATTATTTCAGAAATAACTTCATATACAAAGATCAAATTATGGGGGTGCTCAGTAATCTCAAGTGAAAATAAGTCATTGAAATTATTCTCAAGGATTTAAAACTTGGGTAAAAAGGAGAAACGATGATGGTGATCGTCCCATAGTTTCTTATCTGAAGACATTATTTCCATGATGCTTTCATCAGTAGGAAAGACATAGTCGAAAGGGTCAAAACATGAAATGAAAATTAACTGTGAATACTGAGAATGTTTGTCAACCATGTTCACATAGTTGTTTGTTTGGGTAATTATCAGGCATGTAAGGTGAATAGATTCATAGGCTAATTCAATAAGATTGAGTGGCATGCGGTCACCAAAAGACTTGATATTAGAGTCGTCAGGTACTATCCATGGATCATATGGTTTTTGAGATGGGACAGTGTTAGACATGATCATATTGGTTGGGGCGACCGTAGTAGAAAATTTAGGATGCAGAATCACAAAAGTTCCCATTAAAGATGAATCTTTTAATAATCCTACCCCAATGTTATCGTAAAGAAGCGACATTTTATCCACAAGTGGATTATTGTCAACAGTGTAGGAATTACAACGTAAAAGGCAAGTTGGTCAACCGTCACGATTTTCCCTTGATAAGGGAAGAGGATAATTTAAAAATATGATAACAACACATCTGTCATAGCGTAAGTCTAGTTACGACCTAGTAGGAAGTTATAATCTTATGGTCCTTCGATGTCTTCTACATGTATTTAAATTATTTTACCTTCTAACTCGATGGGTAAAGAGTTCAATATTCCATAAGGATTAAAGTCTCTCCCATAAAATTATTTTAGGGTCATTGGTAACCGATAGATTGGTGAAGAGCCCAGGACTTTCCAACTCGATAGCGACATGATAGAAGTGGAGGCACCCTCATCCACACTACTCAAAACACTTTCTTGCCTCTAACAACAAATTGAATCTTGAATGCAAGTTGATGCAGAAGTGTTATGCAAATGACCACTCCTTTACATTACATAAATGAAGAATTCTTCGATGATTCAAATGATAAGACCTCCTTTACATTACATAAATGAAAAATTCTTCGATGATTCAAGTGACAAGATCTCCTTTATATCTATAGGAGTCTAAGGGGTCACAATATAATCAGGGTCTGCATAAGAATAATAATGTAAGTGCATAATAATAACAATAGTGGACTTCTATGGGGCACCACAATAACAATATGGGGGATACATGGGCACAACAATAACAATAAGGCAAATACACTAGTATTATAGGGACCTAACATGCTCCTTTCCTTAAAAAAATGTGTTGTCCTCAACACTTTAGTAGTTATGGATGCTTATGTATAAAATTCTCATACTCCCAAGTGGAATATTCAATGGGTAAGTTCTTGCACTTAATGAGATACTCTTAAATTGATCGATTCCGTAGTAGTCAGGTTCTTGTTTCCATGACTACTTCAGGCTCAAATATGATTTTTCCTTTTGCGTCAAGTTCTGGCAATGCTGTTTGAACTGGAAGCTTGCCACTGATAACCTTCTTTAAGCATGAAACATGGAAAATTGGGTGTACTCAGGAAGATGCAGGAAGCTCCAATTTGTATGCCATAGTACCAATCTTTTGCACCACCTTGTAAGGACAATAGTACTTGCATGATAATTTATTATCCTTCTTAACTTGCTTGAGAGACATTTGTTTGTATGGTTGTAACCTTAAAAATACCTAGTCATCTACATCAAAAATTATTTCACTGTGATGCTTATATTCCTGTTATTTAATTCGATTCTGCACCATTGTGAGGTTATCCTTTAAGAGTTTGAGAACTTTTTATTGATGCTTGATGTGATCTTCCACTACTTGAACCTGAGGATTTTCTCTTAAAGATGATGTGATGGATGGTGGATGATATCCATAAAGGGCCATAAATGGGGTAATTTTTCCTGTAGTATGGAAGGAAGTATTATACCACTATTCAGCTAGAGGTAACCACTTGACCCATTGTGTTTTTTTATCACATACAAAGCAACCAATATATCCTTCCAAACATTTGTTCATTATCTCAGTTTTCCCATCAAATTGACGATGATAAGATGAGCTATGAGCTAATTTAGTACCAAGGCAAGAAAATAATTACATCCAAAAATCCAGTGAAAATGGGATCTCTGTCACTTACTATAATCTTTGGGTTTCCATGAATCTTTTGAATTGATTCCATAAATGCAGTAGCAAATGTATTGGTTTTAAAAGGATGAGATAATGCACAAAAGTGTGGATACTTGGTAAGTCTATCAACTACCACCATGATGACACTCTTTCCTTTAGGCTTGGGTAAACCTGTGACACAATCAATTGAGACCTCCTCCCAACGTTGAATTCCAATGGCTAAAGGTTGTAACAGACCTACGGTCTTAATTGTCTCAACTTTATTTTGTTGGCAAACCAAAGATTATTCCACAAACTTTTGAATATCATATTTAAGGCCATCCCAAAAAAATTCCTTATTGACACTATGGTAAGTTTTTAAAAATATCAAGTTCCCTCCTAAGGGAGAGGTGTGCAATTTCAAAGAAATTTTTGTTTGAGTTGGGAATTCCTAAAAATATATAAGCGATCTTTGTACCATAATGAATCGTTTTTCTGGCTAAATGTATGAGATGTATTGGGATCTTGCTGCAACTTTTGAATAAGTGACCACAACTCTTCATCATTCTTTCATTCATCCATTTTTTACGTTATTCGCTCAGGTTAGATAATAGAAATGGCACAAAGCAATGCTTCCACATCCTCATCCTTTCTTAGAGTGCATCCGCAACAACATTTTGCTTCCCTATTTTGTAGATGATTACAAAATCATAACCCAACATCTTTGTCACCAATTTTTGATGCTCTTCTGAAGATAATCTTTGTTCCAAAAAGTATTTAACACTATCATGATCTGTTTTTAACTTGAAGTGTCTTTCCATTAGGTAAGGTCGCCATTACAACAATAATCATCAAGACTCATGATGCCACTAGTTGGGATTCAAACCTAAGTGGGGAGGATAATAATTATTCTGCCTAACCACTAGAGGTAATCCCTATTAATAGTATTTACTATGCTAGTTATTTGCATAAATAAAATACTATAATTAAAATAAGATTTTTTATTTTTATTTATTTATTTGTGTATTTTTAATTTATATTTTCTCTTTCTCTTTTTCCTCTTCACTATGATTGTGACTACTGTTAATTACTTTATTCAAATTAATTATGTTTTTTAAGACTACTGTTAATTACTTTATTCAAATTAATTATGTTTTTTAAATTAAGTATATTTATACTTCAATTTACTTTGAATTTTCACATAACTTTTGAATTCCATCTCACGATTAACATTTTTTTAAGTTAGTTTACATTACCTTCAAATAAAAATAAAAATTACGTCATTTCATCCATCACAGATTACCCAATACAAGATAATACATTTATTGCAGACCTGGTCTCAGAGCTAATATTGATCATGTGTTTGTCCTTTTTCTTTTTCTTTTTATTTTTTTTCTTGTGTACATCAATCCATTCCAAGGAGTTATTAGGAACAAATGTATAGGATACAATGACTACATTTCTCTGAGACAATTCTATTGCAGGGAGTTTTACAATATTTGTTGTTTCCTTATCATTATCTGAGTGACATGATTCACGGAGATGTATGTGCCTGCTCATTGACAAAGACAAGATTATGGTTGAGTGTCTTTCATTTTCAGTCGAGGGGTGGACCCCCTTAGCGAAGGGATGAGATTACTACACATGTGGTTGAGTTGAGTCTTAAAGATTTGATTTGGTCACAGGATTCTTTTGTTGCTACATGTTATCCTTCTTGTGAGCCAAAGAATTCTTAGATCATTTTAAATCTTTTGGTTCTTGCAATCTACAACTCTTTTTCTTATCATTCAGGTAGGGATAGGAACCTTTAGAAAAAGGGCAGACATTATGAAGGTGACTAGGCTACTGACATATCTTACAACAAAAAGAAGTGTTCTCATAGTCCACCAGTTATGAATAAACTCTGCCCCTCCACTTCAGGAGGATTTTATTCAGCAACCCTTTGTTAAGATCTATTTCAACACAAATGCGTGCAAATGTGATAATGCCCTTCTCAAGCATTTCAATGTCTATATTAATGAAGTGACAAAGTAAGTTTCTTACACCGGATAATATTATTGGTTGTATCAAAAGAATAAACAGGTTTAAGAAACTTACCGAGACTAGAGTGGCTAGAGCAATTATGGAAAGAGGATTAAAATATGAAAACCAAGGTTGAAATGAGAGACTAAATTAACCCCAAAACCAGGGTCTCAGATCAAAAACATTTTTTTTTTTTTTGAAATGTTCGGTTGCTATGTATTATATTCTGAAAAAAAAAAAAAAAAAAAAAAAAAAAAAAAAAAAAAAAAAAAAAAAAAAAAAAAAAAAAAAAAAAAAAAAAAAAAAAAAAAAAACAGGGATTTCGAATCCTCTGGTACATAGTATGCGCAGACTGAGAAAGAACAAGGGGTTTACAAAAAGAGGCTACCCCCTTGATCCTTAGTTTGCTTTTTTTGCTACTATTAAAAACAGCACTACTATAGATTCTAATGAAGGAGAATAACAAAAAAATACATTTAAAGTTCATTCAGTCGATCATGATGTGTTGGATGTGTCTTGTCGTTGATTCCTCCGGCTGGTCTTCTTTAGCTTCTCGTTTGACGTTGGAGGAGCTGGTGGCAATGGCGTTCTTTTCCATCATGAATTTCAGAATGGAAATTGATTCTTCGACATGGGCGCAGCGGTTGATGAGTTGCCTGAATTGCTCTTGGAGGGAAGCAACCTTGTGCATAAAAAGCTGGATTTCTGCTTTATATTTTTCAGTGTTAATGCGGTCCTGTTCAAAGAGTCTTCTGCTTTGCTCGTCAAGACGCCTGTCGTGCTCTTCTAATATTTCGTCCAACAATCTTTTCTTGTCATCTAACATTGACTGCTGAGTCCTTATTTCCTCTAACTCGGCTTGCAGATCAACACAGTGAAAGCAATCCTCACTGCGCGCCATTGAAGGAGGAATGATGCGGTGGGGGAAGTAGGTGAAAACAGATGTCAGGTGGGCGGGAGAATTGGGAGCGTTATTTGATGCTCTGACGTGATGATAGATTCTGAAAATGTTGTCAGGAGAAAAAGAGAATCCCGCTTTCAAAGCAACTGTTACTGCTGAGAATTTGGGAGGGGGCTTATTGCACGAGACTGAGGGGAAATAGTCCAGAGGTCGGATGAGGGAGTAGCAGACAGGACAGAAAGGAATATCAGAGGTGAGGGCGGAGAAAAGGAGAGGGGAGGGAGCTGTTGAGAGCTCGCTGAAGAGACGGGAAGTGGGAAAAGGATTGAGACAGAGGAAGGACGAGAAGGGGAGAGCAGGGAATGCCGGGAAAAGACGAAGAGGGGAAGGCACAGAATGTTTAGATGGAGGAGCTGCAAGACGAGACGCCCTGCAGAGCCAAACTTGAGCGTTCCTGTAGATCACCGTAACAGTAGTTAGAATAAAATTGAACAGAGTAAAGTGAGGCGATACCAGAGGATTGTTCCTTCTGAGACTCTGAGTGGAGACGCTTGTTTCAAACAGAAGTTGTTGCACAGTCTCTTGATCGCGATGGGCGACGCTTTGGTTACTGATGATCATATTTATAGATTGGATCAAACAATGGGTAGAATTCCAAACTGGAGTCGGAATCACGGGAATGGTGAGGTTCTGCCCCAAATCTTTCGGACAATCTTCTTTTGTTGTATCTTTAAGCCTGATGTCGGCGCTGAATTGAGTTGTTTTTCCTTGTTGACAGGTGATCACCTCTGTCGAGGTTCGGATTTGACTGGTTGTGCATAATACACTCTCTGCAGTTTGTCCTGCGACTGTGGAGACCATGCCCTTCGCACACTTGATGACCAAGCGAATCTGGGCAGTACCAAGATTGTTCTGAGTCATGGCAGGGGTTGAAAACTTTCTCTGTTATTGTGCCTTAGCATACCTTCCTGCCTTCCTACTGCATTATTCGCGCACTTGTCTGCTTTTATGTTTAGCGTACGAAGTATATGGTAGAACTTGATGTTTTCAAAGTGACTGAGGAGGAGTTTGATGCGCTCAATGTGTTGCTGGAGGTTACTATTGGGGGATCGCTGATTGTAGGTCATAAGGTGAATAATTATTGCAGAGTCCCCAAAAACTAATGCCTTTCTGATACCCATATTTTTTAATTGTATTAGTCCTTGGTATAGGGCTAATGCCTCTGCATTGTTGTTTGTTTTTCTTCCCAGACTCCATTCATAGCTGCAGATTTCATCCCCAGACTTATTTAATATAACTCCTCCCGCTCCTGCTTGGCTTGGGTTTGACTTTGATGCACCATCAAAGTATAAAGTTGGGCAGTTACTGCTCTGAATCCACATCTTGTAATCCTGAACTGGTAGTCTGATTTCCCACTCCCTGGCTTGTGCTTGCTGCTGTCTGTCCATTCTCTGAGTCTCCTGATGTTGACCTGGCCGGTCCAGTATATGCCTGATAAATGATCTTTCTTCCACTGAGTAATCTTCTGCTTGGATTTTTCCTTTATTCTTTGCTACTATTGTCTCTTGCGCCAAGGTGTGGGCTTTGTTGCATGTCATTTGAACATTGCTCTCTTTGTTTTGGAAGATCTTTTTGTTTCTTGTGAGCCAAATTCTCCAGAGTAAGTTATGAGGAATGATAGCCCAAATTCTTTTAACAATCTTGCTCCTCTTGTCTTTCCATGGGCAGTTCTTTTTCCATTCGTATATTGTCTCTGAAATGTTCTGCTGGGGTTGCCAATTTATATTGCCCAAGGATGACAATTTGATCCAGCATCTCTTGGCGAAGGGGCAGTCAAGGAACAAGTGTTGAATTGTTTCCTTTGCTGAGCAACAGTTGGGGCATCTTGATGGACCATTGATCCCTCTCTTTCTTAAGTTTTCAGCTGTGAGGACTTTGCCTTTTAGCAACAGCCAGGTGAAGAATTTGATTTTGGGGATAGCCTCAGATTTCCAGATTATCCGCCAATGGTTCCAAATGGGGATCTGATATGTGCTATTACAGATATAGTGATGCCCAGACTTGATGGTGTAGCTTGAACCCATGGGGTCCCATCGAAATCCGTCTGCTGCTCCTTTTTTTATGGGGGCTCTGTTATGAAGATTATTATGGAGGGCTTTGAGGCTTGCTTCTAAAGCTGATGGAGTGGCTGGAAATTCCCAATTAGTCCAGGCACCTGTGTCTACATCCCATTTCGATATTTGGTCTAGCCTCTGGATGCCTTTACAATTGAGATGGTGTATGATGGGGATAGCTTCTTCAATTGTATTTAGAGGTTGAAGACCCATTATTTTGTCAGTGGCATAGTTAATGCTGTCCCCTCCTCCAGGGATCTTTGAGGTGTTTTGTTTGAGGAAGGGGATTGCTTTCTTGCAGAGGTGCCAAATTTTGGTGGAATCTCTGTTGGCAATGTCAATTTCAAGAAGTCTTTGCCTTTTGCCATTGAGGTATTTGCTTTCTATGACCTGTTTCCACCAGGCTTTTGGCTCATTGATTAACCTCCAGGCCATTTTGATCCCAAATGCCAAATTTAGGATTTTGGGGGCTCTTATTCCCAGACCACCTCTGTCCTGAGATTGGATTACACTTTTCCAACTGACCAAATTAAATCTATTTTTTTCTTTTTTCCCTCCTTGCCATAAGAAATTTCGAAGGGCGATTTCCAGCTTATGATGAAAAATAGCAGGAGCTTGATAAAGAGTAAATCGGTATAGAGGTAAGGAGGATATACCTGATTTGAGGAGAATTATCCTGCCTGCTGGATTGAGCCATTGAGTTCCCCATTGTTGAACCTTCCTCTTGACTTTGTCTATTATTTCATTCCAAGTAGCTGCTTTTAATGGTCCCAGACTGACCGGCATCCCAAGATAGGTAAAGTGGTCCCAGTTTGCTTTGTAGGCAACTCCAAAGATGTTGGCGATGCTATGTGCAGTTTGGTTGGAAATATTCCAGCCATAGATGCAACTTTTGTGAAAGTTGACCGCTCCCCCAGAGTACTCCATAAATTGGTCGAGGAGAGTCTTGAAGCGCCTTGCAATGGTAGTGGATGCTCCTCCAATTAGGAGAGTGTCGTCAGCAAATTGGGAGTGGTTGATGTTCTTGACTCCGTTCTCGAATTTGATGCCAGAGATGAGGCCAACTCTTCTGTTGTGTTCTAGAGCACTGCTAAAGGATTCAGCCATAAGAATGAAAAGATAAGGGGAGAGAGGGCAGCCTTGCCTTAACCCTCGGGAGGATTGGAAGGCATCACAAGGGCGTCCATTAATCAGAGGCGATATCCAAGGGCCTGATATGCAGGCGGCAATGGTACTGATAAAGGCAGAATTGAATCCCATTTTCCTCAAGACAGCGAACAAGAAGGAATGTCTTACCCGGTCAAATGCATTGGCTAAGTCGAGCTTGAGAACGAAACCTTTCTCTTGCCTAAATGTGCTGGAATGAATGGCTTCTTGGACCAAGGTAATTGTGTCATGGATTTGCCTGTTAGATAAGAAGCCCCCTTGATTTTCAGAGATAAGGGATGGAAGGAGGGGCTGGAGTCTAGAAGCTATTATTTTTGTGAAAATCTTATATGAGGAATTACACAGAGAAATTGGTCGAAACCTAGAGAAGGATGTGGGTCGATTTTCCTTGGGAATGAGGGCAAGGAAGGTTGAGTTTGTGAAGCCCCCCATTTTCCCTTTTCTTTGGATTCCCCTCAACATCTTTGCCAGGTCTTTTCTTATTAGATGCCAATGATCCCTGTAAAAATTGATTGGGAAACCATCTGGGCCTGGAGACTTGTCCGGTTGCAGGGTCCAGATAGCATTCCTGATTTCCTCCTCCGTTATTTCTCGATTTAGACTGTCATTCACCTCTTGGGAAATGCCTTTCAGAAGATGCTGCAACAGCTCAGCGTAGTCTGTTTCTTCTTGGCTTTCAGTAAGAAGGTTTTTGAAGTGAAGGGAGGCAGCCCTCTTGATGGATTCTTGATTGTTATGTTGGCTGCCTTGATTATCAGTAATAGCATTTACATTGTTCCTTATCTTCCTGACTGTGGCTTGCTTGTGGAAGTAGGCAGTGTTTTTGTCTCCTTCTTTCAGCCATAGCTGTCTTGATTTAATTCTCCACTTGGTTTCTTCCACTCTCTTGATGTGCATTAGCTGCCCTTGTATTTCCCATTCCTTGTTTTTTAGCTGGTGGGTAAACCCTTGATCTTCAATTTTTTTTTGGATTTCCTCCAAGTCTTGCTGTATTTTTTTTTTAATCTTTTATGACTCTTGATAGCTGACTTTTGCCCAGTCTTTGAGAGCTTTTCTTGTGCTTCTGATTTTAGTCTCCCATATATGGCTAGGAGAGCCTTCTACATGATGTTTCCAGGTGGTTTCTATGATAGCTTCAGCCTCTGCATTGTTTCTCCACAGTGGATTATACCTGAACGGGATTGGTCCCAGCTGAGAATGGGAATCCATCGTTAGGAGGATGGGAAAGTGGTCTGAGGCCGTAGCACTGAGAATTTTTGTGTGACCCGCCGCAAAGGAGGAAAGAAAGGAGATGTTAACCAGAATTCTATCCAATCGTTCCATGATATTGCCTGGTCCCAACCTTCTATTACTCCAGGTGTATTTTCGATTTTTTGGGATAATATCAATCAATTCGTGTTCAAACATTATTCCTTCCAGCTGACTTCTAAAGGGGTCGTGGGTGAAATTTCCGCCTCTTTTCTCATTCACGTGGAGGACTAAGTTAAAGTCTCCAGCCAGTATGATATTTGGGTTCTACTCGTTATCTATGTCTTCTTTCAGATCCTTCCAACACTGTTCCTTTTCTCGATAGTGATTGGGGATGTAAACATTGTAAATGATGAGGTCACAGCTCTCATCTTTGTTACTTAGATTAGTCTTTAACCAATTTTGATTGAGAAAGGATGACTTGCAATCCCAGTGTTGATTATTCCACATGGTAGTAATTCCTCCAGATGCTCCTCTGGAGTTGCTGCTGGCCCCTGAGAAGTTTTTTTGGGCATCTACAATTCTCTGCATTTCATTTTGGCTTTGTTTGGTTTCTTGTATCAACATTATTTTAGGTCTTTCTATTTGGAGAAGATCTCTTAAGGCAGCTGATTTGGAGGGGTGCCCCATGCCCCTGTTGTTCCAAGATAAGAGCTTCATCATGGGGCATTCGAGCGAGGAGGTGTTTGCCTCTCGTGGTCTTTTCCTGCTGTTTCTTTTTCTTGGGATCCTATCATGAAATATTCCATAGGGGATTGGATCCCCAGGGCAATATCTTTTTGAGTGCTTTCTTCCCGATGCTGTTTGGCTGACTTTCTTCCTGGTCCAAGCTTCTTATGGAGATCACTTGAAGTGCCAATATCTTTTGAAGAACTTCTAGTGGTTCTAGGAGGGGGAGGGTCAGAGGAAGGCTGTGAGAGGATCGAGGTGATCAAGGGAGGATCAAATAGTTCAAAGTAGGGTTGTTCAGATTGAGGATCATCAGAGGATAAAATAAGGAAAGGGTTGGAGGATGAGGGGAAGGAAGGATCTTGGGAAGGCCCCGAGGGTTTGGGATGTGGAGAATTGGGGCGGAGGGAGGAAGGGCCCGGATGTTCAGAAGATGGTTCAGGTTTGGACGGTGGAGCTGCTTTCCTTTTTTTTTCACAGTTTCCCATTGTCCTCCTTGGTCTTCAGTTTCCAAGTTGGTTACTTTAGTGCATCTATTAGCAAAATGACCGTATTCATGACATACCTTGCATTTAAAGGGTATTTGCTCGTAATCTAGCTGTTGTATGTAGCTCCATTCATCCACCTTCAGCTTGATGGCTTCCGGCAGTCCTTTCCCGAGGTCCACTTCTACGCAGATCCTTGCACAGGCTTGCATGTTGTCTTTGGGCTCACTTCTGTCAATGTATTTTCCTACTGCATTCCCGATTGCTTTGACCGATTCATCTCCCCAACAATGCAAGGGCAGATGGGGAAGACGGACCCATACTGGAACCACATTAGGGATGTCTAGCTCTGGATCGAAATCAGGGGTCCACTTGTTTAGATATAGCCCTCGAGAGTCCATGAAATAGGGCCCGTTCCTGAATATCAGGTCCTTATCTGCTTTGGTTTCAAAATGAAAGGTGTAGTAACCTTTGTCACAGAAGCGAATTGAAATCTTTCCTTGTATTTTATCGGTCCAGTTCCTTTCCACCCATCTTTGGACTGTTCTTGGTGAAGGCCATAAGCCTGTAAACTGTCCTATGAGTCCTTTTTCTGCTAGTGATAGAGCTGCCATTCGAGGAAGTGAAGGAGGCAGCTGAACTTCTTGGAGGATATCCAGCTTCTTAACAAATTTTGAAGTTGTTGGTTTAGGTCGGGCAGGGGGAAGAGACTTTACCAAATCAGAGAAGGCTTTCTCCGCATCCCCATGGGAAGGATCTGAATGGGCCATGGCTGGAGCCAGGGCCCGGAATGCAGGCCTCGCGGCCGAGGCCGAGGCGGCAGCGCAGCAGCAGCTCGCAGAACTCCTAGGTCTTCACGCTCCAGCTCCGCTCCGCTCCGCGATCGTCCAGATCAAAAACATTTTAATGGTCCTCTAAATGTTGTATTATACCATAAAGAATATTTTTGAAAATAATACAAATTCGTATTTGGGGACCAGTTCTAATGCACTCATTCTTGAAGCACGGATATCGATGGCCAAAATCCATTAAAATGACAAAAAAATATCCTTTCATGCATAATCTACATAAGCCATGTTGGATACAATATTATTCGCTTCAAGAGATGGAATATATACTACCCAATCCACAAAAAATGTTGGCCCTGAGAGATCTTTGGGATTCAGAGGTGAAATCCTTAGCTTTAGGGCATCCTTAAGAATTTGGACTAGGAGGAGGAGGATGCACCCCAGCCTTTGGCTTCACCGTGTAATCCCGAGACTAGATAAATTGAGGCATCCTTGGTTATGTCATACTTGTATAGAAATTTTGGATCTTGAAGCTGCCTACCTCCATGTAGGAGCCAAAAACAACCAAAGGGGATTCAAATTCGAGCATGAGCTCT
Source organism: Pinus taeda (assembly GCA_000404065.3). Lineage (NCBI taxonomy): Eukaryota > Viridiplantae > Streptophyta > Pinopsida > Pinales > Pinaceae > Pinus > Pinus taeda. The sequence continues at coordinate 74,052 of APFE031687676.1, read as the reverse complement.
AACTGTGAGTGTAGAGATGAGATTTATGAATTTGACTTACAGGAAAAAAGAACCCACTAGGATTGGTTTCACAAATATGGTAAATTCACAAGATCTAAGGCGATAACCTCATCTTGGATGCAGGAAGAACCCTGTAACAGAAGATATTTCCCCTGATTTACTGCATCTTGTAGCAGATCAAGTTTCTTCAAATCCTCAACTTTAAGCAAATTATCCTCATCATTGGTATCATCTTGGTCATCCCTTGATTAAACTTTGGTTAGATTCTCCATAACCTTCTTATTAAACTTAAACGAGGATCTTGTCTCTTGTGTTGGTTTCCAACCCTTCACCACCAACGACCCAAACTTGCCAATATTGTCGATGGTGTCCTCTAATTAAAAATCTTGTTAGCAATAGATTGCACTAGGGCAGAAAGGGGTTCTTTAACATCATGATTTGTAGAATTAGGATTTTGGAAGACAATAAATCCACTAGGCTTGTGAGCCCTCGCAAGCTCTAGTCGCAATTGTTACATATGAAAACTAGAGGCTGAAATGACAATAACTAGAGATGAAGGTTTCAAATTGATTTCCCCCTCAAATCATATGCCTGATATGAGGGCTAGTTGTGAGAAACTGAGTAGGATTTACATATGTCCACGGTGCCATCCACAGAGATAAAACCCCTGAGGCTTCTGAACACACAATCAGGTTCATCATTATGCCTCATTGTCAAGCCTGTTCAAGGCGAGGGGTCTATAATGTTGTTCTCCCATACAACAATGCAACAATTTTCGCAAATCGGTGTGGATCACATTGTTGGTAAAATTCCTCCACATCATTGGCGAGGGCTTTGATCATTCCAGCTTGACGATCCTTGAAAACGTGTTCAACAATGCGGCCATTGTAATGTCCAACAACACCCTCCATGCTTAAATTCTTTCTAAAAATATGATTAACATATTTTTAATATAAAATCATTTTTTATTTAATTCTTATATTTAGGAATTTGAAATGTAATTTTTTATTGTTTTAAATATAAATTTTTTCATTTTTGAAGGTGAAATTGAGAATTTATCTTTATTATGCCTGCGGCCTGCAAGTAATACGCATATGTTTTTATGTTGACCTCTTATTAATTTGGTCAATATTGTTAGATACTTTTCAATTTCATAAAGTAAAACATTATAATTTATTGTTTATTTACTGTAAAAAAAAAAAATATTAACATTTATTTGTAATATTATTGGTTTTCATTGTGAAGACCATGTATGTCGATGCCTCGTAACTCGTGGTAGATGGTACTAGGTGAATTTTAATGCACAATGAACATTGATCAACATAGTCAGACTATTGCATGATTCTGTCTAATCATATATATTTTTCTATCCTCAATGGCTACACCACAAACGCGTAGGAGGATCATGCTAACATCGATTTCCTTCCTCATGAAATAAACGATGAGGTATTGGAAGATGATGAGGAATTGGTAGGTGACGAGCCCGAAATCCCTAACCAGCACCAAGGTGGCATGAAAACCATCAAAGCTTTCCCTGCAAATCGTGGAAAAGGGAACATAGGCTAATGCTTGACAACTAGGATAATGTGACTATAAATAATATCTTCGCCATCGAGGTGGCTCATTTTGGGCCTATCTTTGCATATAAATTAATACATCACAAATTTGATGATGTTGAATGAGATCACGACTAGTAAAGCATTTTCATTGTCTCATAATGTAGATTAGGTTTTGAGTTCAACATTTCACATATATGAGTGAAACAATATTATTGTAAGTTTATTTATTTAAAGAATGTAAAAGATTAATTTTATCAATAGGCATTATCAGAAAGTGGAAGAAAACATTTTTGGGATAATTGCAATTCATGAGAAATTGGAACTGTGTCTTGGATTTGACGTTGTTTTAAAAAGCAAAATTGTTGAGAGGAATTAAATTTGGATAGTGTATCTTTCAACATATGTTGCAATAATCTTAGAAACTCTTTTCTATGCAATATTAAATAGAGAAATAGGCCTATAATTCTTGAATGATGAAGTCTTTAAAACTTTTGGAATCAAAGTAATAAATGTAGAATTTAAAGAACCTGATATTTTACATGAAGTCCTTTATTCTTTAGTTAAGAGAAGCAGTTCTAGCCCTATAATATCCTTCAAATGTACGAATAATTCCACAGTCCACCCATTCAGACATGGCTTTTGTCCCTGGCAAAATATTTTAGAATAGATACCACTTCTTCAAATGTGACCGACCGCCTAATAACCACATTTTCCTCCTTTGCAAAGATATGAGGATATGTGTGAATGACCCCCAATTGAGTATCGATGTCCACCCCATACCTAGCTTTATATAGATTCCCAAAATAAACAAAAGCCTTCATATGTAGATCATTTAGCTTGTAAATTTGCCTACTCGCTTTGTCCTCCATATCCCAAATAATATTTCTCTCCTTCTTTGTGAGGAAAAATTATCAAAAAATATTATGTTGTTATCACCCGCTACAATCCAAAAGGCGTGACTCTTGAGCCTCCATTCTTCTTCTTTTCTTTTGGAATTTTTCTCTTTTGTGCTTTTAGTTCTAATGCCATTGGTTTCTTAGCATCTGAGAAGAAACCAAGATCTAATGGGTCAAATATCGACTCAAGTTCCCAGTCTATCTCTATTAATTCTTTTTTATTACTTCTCTTTTTTCCTCTTTCCCATTATCTGACCACCTTCTTTGGTTCTTTTAGCTTCACACAAATGATATCCATCTGGGAAGTCTGTTTATGATATACCACTTTTGACTAAGAATCTCTAACTACATTCTCAAAGGCATTATCTTTTAACCATGTACAATTAAATTTAAAAGGGAGACCCTTCCAATCACATTCACTACACCATTGTAAAAAAATTGGAGAATGATCAGACATCATCAATGAGTTGACCCATGAACGCATCATACTGAATTGTTTCATCAAGTTATCATGAACTAAAAAGCTATCTAATCTCTTTGTAATCTCGTACAAACCAATATGTCCATTCCTCTAAGTAGGAATATGAGGAACCAAAAGAATATCCACTAAATGGTTCTACACAATAAGCTCCCTAAATAAACCACCTGATGGATCCAATTTACATTTCAACCCCCATATCTCTTCCAAAGTTTTGCTTGATTGTGATTTTGGATTTTTTTCTTTTCTTTTCTTTTGGTTTTTCATATACAACAGGAAAGCCTATAATAACTCAGTTGTAAAACCAGCAGTGGAGACAACCATCATTAGATCTTATCTGCGAATGCATGCTCACTCATCATAGTTATTCAAGGAAAACCACATCACCTGGAATTTCTCGTTGGTAGTTCATAAAGGGAGCAATATTTTACTCCTGCCAGATGCCTTTAGGTCTTGGGTCATTACTCTGTTTCCTTATGTTCGAGGAAGACGAGCTCTTAGCAAAGCATAAACCATTTTAAAATGATTGTGATCATTTTATTATTATTATTATTAATTGCATTTAAAATTAAATAATAAAATTTTATTTTACACGTGTTAAAAAACGTTATTAAAAAAACACTACGACTAATTCTCTAAATTTAAATCTAAAATAATAGTTTTTTAAACTTGAGAATTATATAACAGTTAAAAATTAAATTAAATGATTTTAAAACTATATTTTTCCAAATAAAATTTTCACAAATCATATTTACACATGCTAAAAAACATTATTTAAATAAGCACTACGACCAATTCTCTAAGTTTAAACTTTAAAATAATAGTTTTTTAAACTTGAGAATTATATAACAAATAAAAATTAAATTAAACAGCTTTAAAACTATATTTTTTCAAATAAAATTTGTACAAATATTTAAGAAAAAATTTAAATAATTTCTAACAACAATTTTAAATATAACCCATGGAAGGCAGCTCAATTGTCGATAACCATATTACAAAGTATTATGTAAATTGTAAGATACAAAATTCAAATCTCCCACGGGTGTCTTTACCCACCAAAAAAAAATTTAAAATATACTTTTAATGAATTTAAATATATAATATTTATTTTTAAAATTGGAATGAGAGAATCGGGTTGGTAGGACTAGGAGGGGTTATTTTACACCATGACAATCAAAAGGAGTCAGAATATGCTTGGGGTTTGGGCATCTCTACCGACAATCAAGCAGAAGTCTTGGCACTATGACAATGACTTAAAATAGTCAAAGCTAAAAGAATTTGCAGATTAATGGTCTTTGACGATTCAATGATAGTGATCAAATAGGTAAAGCAAGTTAAAGGAAATTCGGCTACTTCTCTTACTCCAATACAACAAAGGATATATCTACAACTCAAACATTTTAAGGAAATTGAGTTTTATCATACATGTTTTGTGGATAAATCGCTTCTACAAATAGAAATAATCTCCCTAGGTTCATTGGCTTAACCTAAAAAACAACCAGACAAAATACAATGTCTTTCCCTAGAGATATTTGAAACATAAGAATAATACTTACTTGGAATCTAATGCAAGCTTCCTTATTCTCTTCACTTGTTCCCTCAAGCCCCAACTTTGACTTCCAAAAGTAGAACATGAAAATCAACCAAAACAAGTAAAGAGACCAAAATAGACAATACGAGACCAAAATAGACAAGAGATCAAGGAATCATATCCTACACATATAAAAGCGAAGACATGGTGTATGGGAAAAATAATTCGTTTTGTATTAATAGCAATAAAGAAAGATTACAACCGTTTTTAGGCCTTGATCTTGTGAATCTCTACTAATTTTCTCGTCCTTTCTTTTCCAAAATGATAAACCTCCAATCTCATCAATATCTAAGGATGGATTATGGACCTCCAAAGTTAAATGAGAAACATAAGGGAAAGAATCAGAGTCTCCAAAATCCAACCAAACTCTATAGCAAGTAGTGCTTTTATAAGACGAATGAGGAAGTTTTAGATCCACCATACTAGGGCTAGATCTACTTTGAAAGGGGATGAGGTCCATGTGACAACAGATAAATCCTTACTAGGAGGAATCCGTGATCATCTTCAACAGTAAATGGAAGAATTAGCTCCCAAAGCATCCAGAAGGGGAAGCTTCAAAATTATATTTTATTTTACCTCATTCCCAAATTTCATCACACTTATTGTAAAGGCAACCTGCGCTAACCAACACAAGTAGTATGTGTCCAACCTGCACCATTGTAGTTTGGTGATGGCGTCATAAATTAGGGTTTTGAGCCATTGTAATATAGGATCTTTACAACTTTTAGGGAAATTTTTTCTTTTGGTCTTGTGAGGGATTGATGCAAAGTGTAATGGATGGAGAGAGATCCAGGTTTAGGGCCTTTGACATAACTGTGACAAAATGACCTGTAGCATATTTCCCCCTAAAGCACAAATCTTAAAGTCTTGGATGATGACTGAAGTTCTTTACTATGTAGAAATTCTGGATCAATTTATTGGTTGAGATCAATCATTAATCAACTGTTACAATACATTATTATCATGGTATCACCGCTGAGGTAGGCATACCCATACTCAACATATAAGCCATTTAACATGTACAATGATCAAAGTCATGTCCATTGATTATGCATTGGAGACCCATGTTCGGAGGACTTTCTGTATGACTATAGCCATCATACTTCATAGATCTATGTATGAATGTTGAAATCACAACCTAGATGGATGAAACTAGATCTGGGGTCTTCCATCTCGTCACTCAATAGTACAAATCTAACCATGTGAATATATGTGTTGAAGTCGAACATGGTGGATATGATCAAATTATCGGGCAATGATGAAAGTTGTTAATAGATGCAAGATATACCATCAATAATGATAATGGACCTCGACATAATAAGCGCAATATATGAGGTATGAATAAGTGAGTTTAAGTCGAACACCCCACAAAATCTTTCAGTCGAAGGCCAATGGCAAGAACCTTGTGCCAAAAGCGAGGAAACTTGCCATTAAGGTATGCAAGTTCTAAGGCACTAAGGGGGCTTTAATGATCAACTTCCTATATAATGTACTAAAGTCGGTAGGAAGCAATCTGTCATAGGAGGGTCTTGATGTATCCCCCATCAACGACATAAAATGAATACCAAGATTTTAGGCAGAATGTCATAATGCAGAGTCGGTTCAGGGATGGATGACATGAAATATGTTATAGGTATTACAACAGATGTTCAACTAAGGGCGGACTTCTCTTAAACATATCAGCTATACTTATAAGGAATTGGCAGCATTGTCTTAAAGACCCATTACGAAGACTTTTGATAAGGTATAATAAAAGAGGAGGCAAGGATATTTTCTAATCCAAAACAATCATGGAGGTGAATAAGGGTCATGTTCAAAAGCGACTTACTGCCAAAAATTAGGTTGTATGCCATGTTTCCCAAATTTTTTCCTTCTGAGTATTTTTAGCGAACCCTAGGAAGAAGTGGCTTGGCCTCGTCATGCTTGATGAGTCCTACGTTGTTTATGTTTTACGAGTTTAGTGAAAGGGTAACTCAACTTCTTTTTCATATTTAGAGAGTTTGAAAAAAAGGACAAAAATAAAGCTCCGAGAGGTTCATTTTTCATGAATTTAGTCCCTTATGCCCGAAAATGCGTAAAACAATACCTAGGAAAACCTTTTAGCCATGTTTGACTAAAGTATTCATTTTTCGTAAATAATCAACCCAGTCCATAAAAGTGGTAAACTTATATTGGGCAGACATCCTTTCATTTAATTTAATGTTTGTGAAAGATACAAGTGTTTGACAATCTTTTCATGTTTTAGGAGTCTAAAAAGAGCTTAAAGGAGACTCCAGGGGCTTACTCTTTCGTAAGTGCTAACGAGCCTGAAAAAGTGATAAAATTGTGCTTATCTACCAAAATGGCCTGCAGTAAAAATTTAATTCAATATCTGCACCATGTTTGTCAAATGTCATTAAACCTGCTCAAGAGGTAGTAAAATGATTAAGAATCTATGGTATATGACATTAAATAGGTAAAAAATATTAAAAATGGCCTATCTTTTACATAAAAAAGGTAAAAATTATTTTGGTTTTACCATTTGTCGTTTTTACGATTTTGAGAGCTTTGAGAAAGTTTTTTGCCTTAAGTCTTCAAGAGTTGATTGTGGCCATTCTCGTGGACGGTTTTCAGTGTCACTTGTTCCAGGTAAGAGATTTTCCCTTCCTCTACATTATCATGGTTTCCATTTTTTTATTTCATGCACTTTTTGTGAAGTTTTAAGAAAATTTTAAGGAGAGATTTCGCCCTCGACCCATCGTAGGTTTGCTATATCAAGAGGTGTGATGACCTATTTCAATTAATACGGGAAAATGCGGCTCATCGCACCTACTGATAAAGGTAATTGTAATGGGATACATTGTCTTTAAGAAGGAAGTGTGATGAGTGCAGAGGGGCTTGAAAATTTTGATATTTTAGCTATCTTTCCCCATATTTTTCACGCTTGCGATCTAATGCATTTCTCCTTTGAAATTTTTAGGTGTTTAGAAAAGCAAAATGGTGCTATCTTGGAGGAAACAGAACATGAGCTCCAAGATGTGATTGCATCAAATGAACTTGGGACAGTACAAGCACTAAAAAATTGTGGTTTGTTGAAATATTTCTAGATCCATGGAATGAGAGCCCAAACGGATTTCTGCAATATTTAGTGAGCGTCTGAGATGTACAAGGACAATATTTTAGAATTGGTGAACACATAGTGACCATAGATGTTGAAGATATCTAGTTTTTGACAGGACTCTCAAGGAGGGGTGCCCATATTTCTTTGTTTGGATATCGAAGAGGAGAAGTGTCAGTGAAGTACTATGTTGCTACTTACTATGACAACTCTCAACCCAACAGTGATGGGAAGATTGAGGTCAAAGACATTAGTGAGATTCCTCTAAAAACTATCTTGTTCACTATCACATTTTTGGATGGTAGTGTTCCTCCTCATCTGGCAACTAAATCCAAGATGAAATACACATTAGTGTGTTTGACACCTACAATTTTTAACTGGTGTAAAGGGGTATTGGCTAAATTGAGGGAAAAACTAAACTGGGTAAAAATTGGGTGGTTGAACAACTTTAGATATGGCTCCATTGTAGTCTCATTCGCCCTAGAGAGGATTCCACTACTATGACCCTAGAGGATATCATAGGAGTTGCCTGGACCTAGACAGCCTCACATGAGGCAATGGGTACACATGATGGCTCACCATGGGGAACGACCTATGATGAGGTTCATTCCTGCATTCTTTAGATGGTTGTGAAAGAAATTGATTATGTTCAAGGACTATCCATATTTTGGAGTAGATTTCAGGGGCAATCTTGAACTTTTCCTACCTAAGGGTTAATAGTGGGATGATGCGGGTAAAAAGCACTATCATTTTGGATTTTTAAGTTTTACATTTTTTTTGCTTTTTATGTGTCAGAGACTAACTATTGATTTTTCATGCAGATATTAAACTAGTACAACTAGTGGGCATGTCATCGCTCCTTCGACGAGCACAGCCACAGTTTGGATAAGGTGGAGTCGGTGGGGTAGAGAAGGTACATCCAGACCTAGTAGAGACACTGGTTGAGTTCAAGCACTACATAGAGGGTCTGACCTGCAACATTCTGGATACAGGGATTGATGACATCCCAATCCGCTTACAGATATATACCATAGGAGTGTCAACTCGGATTGGTCGACTATTATGACGGGTTTCTCATGCTATTGTTTGCTATCACGAACATCATGACTATTCTCCTAAGACTTTTTAAGCCACATTTTGTTTCTGCATAAACTGGGATATTATAGGATTTGAGCCATATGTGTCTCAGGCACACTTTTTGTAAAATCCAACACTATTTACAGTATATATCTACGGATATTTTCTACTCACTTCTCTATCATGTATAATGTATGATGATTATTGTGTCTTTACAAATGTTGAAAAAGTAAATCTAAAACGTAATTAGCTAATGTTTCTATTAATGTATTTAGACATCTTGGAACATGTTGACATTTAGTGTAATCAAAATATCTTTCTAGGAGATGAACTCTAAAAACAAATCGTAATATCATTGGACTTCTAACAGAATAGATATTCAAATGCAGTACCATGAGTTGAGAATTAAGCATGGAAACCAAACAACGAATACCACATGAAAAGGCATTAGATAATAGCTCGATCATCATGTTATACTCATTGATATTATTAATTGTGCAACTGATACATATTCCTTGTAGACTTATCAACTTGTCAATAAGAGCATAGATTTCCCATGTGGTGAAAGAAAGGTTCTGAGTACTATGGCTAACACCATTAGCATAACCAACATAGGGTTGGGGGAATGCCAACATTTGCAAATCAAATGTAATACAAGATAATCATAAGTAGTAGAAACATTACAAGAAAAATACACTACAGACAAACCATTAAATATGTACAGTATATACAATGTGACTATGTAGAAAAAATTCTTGACATAGTATTTTTTTTGGTACATTCCATTGTGAGGTTGCACCAAAGGAACTTCGTCAAAATATACTAGCTCATAAGCCCCTTTTTCAAGTATACATTTGACTAGGTATGGACCTAACCACATAGGTTCAAACTTTTCACCTCCTTACTTGTTGCTTTCTTGGTCGTATAAAAGGACCAAATAACCTTATGAGAAGACGCAATGTTTGACATTCGGATGAAATTGTGTTTTAATACGTTTTTTATGAGCCTCATTATTCATCGCGGCATCATGATGAATCTCATCTAGACATGCTAGGTACACCTCCTCGGTAGGGGTAGCGAGAAGAAGTTTGACAACTAGTTTTAATGACGAGATTATGCACTCAATAGGGAGAACAACTTTCAGACCATACACCAATTGGAATGGTGTGAATTTGGTTGCAATGCAAATGTAGGTACGATATGCCCACAAAGTTGAAAAATGAATTGTGTGCCAATTCGATTTATGAATCCCTACCATATGTTGAAACATTGTTTTCAAAACTTTTTTTTATAGCTTCTACATGGTCGTTGGCTTGTGGATATTAGGGAGTTGGGTTGTCATGATGTAAACCCAACTTGGAAGTCAATTCATACATCATGTAATTATGAAAATATTTTTCATGGTCTATGATAATGGCTTCTGGTACAACAAATCTCAAAATAACATGGTTGAACACGAAAAGTGCAACAATTTTGCCACTATTGTCCTCTCCTTCAAAAAAGTGTTATCCTCAACACTTGAATAGTTATGGATGCTTCTGTATAAAATCCTCATCCTCTCATGTGGAATCTTCAATGGGTAAGTTCTTACACTTAATGAGATACTCTGAAATTGATCGATTATGTAGCGGTCGGGTTCTTGTTTCCATGAATACTTTAGGCTCAAATATGATTTTCCCTTCTTCGTCAAGTTTTGGAAACACTATTTGAACTGGAAGATTGTCAATTTTAACCTTCTTTAAGCATGAAACATGGAAAATTGGGACTTTTAACCTTCTTTAAGCATGAAACATGGAAAACTGGGTGTACTCAAGAAGATGCAGGCAACTCCAATTTGTATTCCATAGTACCAATCTTTTGCAACACCTTGTAAGGACCCTAGTACTTGCGTGATAATTTATTATCCTTCTTAGCCTTCTTGAGAGACATTTGTTTGTATGGTTCTGTTGTGGCCAGCAACAACCCCCCTTTTTATTTAGTATTAGTAATAACACTAAATAAATGGGGACCCTTCTAAAATAAAAAACTAGCACTTAGAATTCCCTTTTAATAAAACACATTATCATAAACTTAAGATTCTTATATTTCCTCGCTTTGTGCGCATTTAAATTTAAGTATTAAAGCTTCCCTATAAAGAATTTCAATGTTACCATAAAAGCTAGGAAAAACGTCCGCAAATGCAAAGTCTTAAGTATTATGAAAAGTCTCAAATAAAATCGTTCTCTTAATGATGAACATCGCATTGCAAAAGGGTAACAAAGGGCATCATATATAAAGAAACTATCGGAATTGCGAAAACACGATGATGCGAGATCGCGAACCGCATAGATTCATTGCATATCGCAGATCCCATATATCACAGTGCCACCTAAGATAAAACGTCTCGATATTGTGAAATACGATAAAGCATCTCGTAACTTACATCTCGCAGTTGCATAATGAAGCAAATGATTGTTAACGAAAAAGGATTAGCGATATTGCGATCTGCGATATTGCTAAGAAAATCGCAAAATCGCTTTATCGCAGATCAAAAGGGTTCACAGTTCGATGAAATATTTCTCATCATCCGATACTGAGTTATGGGCATTAATGTCAACTTAGTGGTTTATTGATGGTTATTTATGAGAAATGATTTAGATTTGAGCAAAAGGGTTATTTCACGCAAGGTGACATATTTGATGTGATTTTAAAATTAAGAGCTTTCTCGTCACCTTATTATTTACCATCATTCGTTATCTTTCTTATTGTGTCTTAGTTCTCTACTTGTGAACTTACAAGAGCAGTACACAGAACAATACACAGAGCAGTGCGCAGAACGGGATGGGGAAGAAAGGAAAAGCTCCTGTATCTGAAAAATCAGAGATGACTCCATTATTCACGGACACCACCTATACCAAATAAGCAGGGATATCTACTTGGGAAGGCATGTATAGACTGTTGGAGGAATAAAAGCCAAGAGTCATGGAGGTTACAGCTACAAAAAATGGACGCGGGTCATCCGAAGCATCACTTACAAAGCTTGCATGCTCATTCCTACATCGTATCGCAGCAAGGCCAAAAATACTTCCCTATACAGATATGGTCAAATGGGTGATAGACCATGTTGAGATAACGGACAGGCAATTCAAGACGCAAAACCAGGAAGTTATAGGGTCATTTACCCCACAAAATTTAAGACGCATGTATCATTTGCCAGAGCCGCAAGCTAGCTATAACAAACAGTTCGTGGAGAAATTCGCCAAGGAGAACGAAGATTTGGCAGAATGCACCAAAAGCTGGTCAGCAGAGGAAGAGTCGTTAAAGAAGGACAAAAATGGTATGTACAACACCGGTTCCCTCTCTTCTCTATATTGTTTCATTGTTGTAATGTTATGTATGCTATTCAGAAAACCTGATATCAATAATTTTCATCTGAGTGGCTACCCCTATTGGATGCAGCCACCAACGCCACTATAATGGACTGGGCCCAAATATTGTCTGATAACTTAGCCTCTGCTATTTGGAATTATCAGACTAAAAGGAGTTTTTCTTAGAGGTTTTATCCTCCCTTCTTTCTAGTTGCCTATGTCATGGATGTTATCTATTTCGTTTCTAAATTTCCTCTCATGAGTTGGAAATGGACATTACAAAATCCCTTACCCATTCAAGTCTACCATAAGGAACTGTGGGATTCTAAGTTCACCCCATATTTTTATAAAATCTCCCATGGAGTTATGCTACCCATTCACAAGATGTTGTATAATACAAATGCCCCAAGATTTTTTTCGTGAAGCCGAAATTGATATTCTCCCTGTGGGAAGATGGTTTGGAGAAGAATTTTTCACCTATATCAGAGTATTCAGAAGCATTTCCTATCCTCATATACTTCCCTTGTATGTTCCTGACAAATTGATGGACTGGGAAATAGCCTACCAAACTTGTGGGGTTGGGGGAATGAGCAGAGAACTTAAGGACAAGAAAAAGGCAATCTGGCCACAATTCCCTATGATCTGTGGAGATTTTGCATTGTTTGATCTAGGTCACACTTTCAGGGAAGTAGACAACATGTTGAGTCTACGATTGCCTAAGTTCCCAAGGAGACAATTTGATCCCTTTGGTGTGATAAAGAATTTTACCACTAAGGAAGATTATCTCTTTGACGATGTTTTCCAGTAGAAGAGCACACTCAAAGACATCTTACACATGGCCCAAATCCAGTTTGGTCCAGCAGAACTCCAAGAGTTTAAAATCTACAGAGAACGAAGATTGGCAAATGTCCCATTTGACAAATTGCGTGTAGAACCAATGAGGGAACCCACTCCTAGCATTAGCATGAGTGGAAGCTTGGGGCAAGACAAGTCTAAATCTAATTCTGAAAGAGAATCGCCAGAAAGGTCTAGACGGTTAGAGAGCGATCACAACAAGAGTGAAGGATCAGTCAGGGATACTGCCCAATCCAAGGAGAATCCTGAGCAGCAAGTGTTGTCGCCAAAGCAAGTGGAAATTCCCACTCCCCTCATCTAGCCAACATAGCCATTAAGAACAAAGCTGGAGAAAGAATGGGAAAACTTTAATGAATTGATCAATACGAAGGAGCAAAACGTAGAGACACCAAAGAATCCAGCGCAAACAACCATAGAAATGGTGATTGAAATAGTTGTCAATGCTCCAGAAACTGAGCACATTCCAATAGCTCCGTCATCTGAAGTTATAATAAAAATAGATGAAATCCCTCCTCTAGATGTGTTTTACAATCTGCAGCACAAAGTTGTGGTCAAGAGACAGAGAAAGAAGTGAAAACTAGAGAGCATGCTCTCACCTAAAGCAGAGCCGCTAGATGTCCTTTGGCAAGACCCTACCACTGATCCGACAAAGAAACTGACTAGATTATCAAAAATCGCAAGAGATTATGCTTCTGCTACTATTGACAAAGCATCCGAAGTTCAACTATTTCTTAAAGATAAAGAGGATAAAATCCTATTTTGTAGCAACAGTTACAGCAGGCCAGCGTTAGCCGGGAAGCAGAAGAAAAATTTGTAAAGTTACAACAGGACTTCCAGCAAATGCAGCTGTGTTATCAAAGCAGTCTGGCCAAAAAAGAACAACATTTACAGGCCATGTTAGAAATGCACAAAGATGACCCTAAGGTCACAGAATTTGTCACAGAAGCCCTTGACCTGAATGATCAACTCTTGCGACAGCAGGAAACGCTTTGCCAAAGAATATCGCAATGGAACTCTCACTGCGAAATGAGTGACAATATCACAAGTCAAGTCGTAGATTTGTGACTTGATTACGATTTAATTTATAAGAAAGTTTCTAACTATTTGAATTGGCAGGAATTAGAGGAAGGCAAGAAAGTAGGGTTTCCCAATATCAATGAATCCCACAAAGAAATGTTGTTTAATAAATGGGATGCACAAATAAAAAAAGCAGAACAGGCAGCAAAAGAAGCAGCGACAACAACAAGCAATATCATTGACTGTGTCAATGAAAATCTGTACAGAGTGTTTGGTCAATTTCGTGTGTCCTAAATTGCTACATTAATTTGTCAATCCGGGATTCGTAAGCTGACGAAGTGTGGCGCACTATATTTGCAAGATAATCTATTTCTTACTTTTGTAGTTTTTGATTTTTTTATTTTGTTTTTGGGGTTTTTATCTTGGTTTATGAAATTCCAATTCCTAAGTTTCTAGAAGGCAAGTATGGTTATAAGTTTTAAGGCAGTTATGCCCTTTGTAAAGATTCCCAAAGCTTAACACTTCATAGAATATACTATAGTGAAAAATAACACTTGAATCAAAAATGAAAAGATGCTGCTAATTAAAACAAGTAATTCAGGAACTACTGATTATGAAACTATCATCTCTGCTGCTGTCTAAATTAAGAAAACTAACTTAACCTACTGCACTCAAGGAAATCAAAGATTACAAAGAAAGTAAAATTAGAATCAAATTACATCATCCACATTTCAATCCCTCGCCAGTAGTCTCGCTATGGCTTTCGGAGGTAACTGTCAATGGAACGAGCAATCCAATTATCTAATTGCAGAAAAGTAAATTAAAATTAAATCACAACACCCATATTTCAATCCCTTGCCAATAGTCTCGCTATGGATTTCGGAGGTAACTGTCAATGAAATGAGAAATTCAATTATCTAATTGTAGAAAAGGAAACTAAAATCAATTCACAGCATTCACATTTCAATCCCTCGCCAGTAGTCTCGCTATGGCTTTCAGAGGTAACTGTCAATAAAATGACCAATTCAATTATCTAATTGCAGAAAAGGAAACTAAAATCAATTCACAGCATTCATATTTCAATCCCTCGCCAGTAGTGGAGGTAACTGTCAATGAAATGAGCAAGTTGTTTTTTAATTAATCAAATCAAATTAAACAAAACTAAACTTCAACAAAACAGAACTGGAATTAAAAGAAACTAGGAAAATAAAATCAGCAGAGGATCAATTCCATATCACTAGTCATTATGAAATTTATATGCAAATGCCCGGGCTACCTACTCTATCTTAAAACCTGCACACACTCAGCGTTAAACAAAACTTATAAAATCATGAGAAAAAGTGACATGTTAGAAATATATACACACATGAATAATCATAAAACATATGAGAATAAAGAAACGACGCATAAAGACTATACAACAACGAAGGAAACGAAACCTCGGTGTGCAGGGGTCCTCTGCAACCTCGACCAATAGGTTATCAACACAAAATCACGTTCACGCAGACATGGAAAACAGAGTCTTCATATCTATATATATCAAAATAGAGTTACAGCAATAAGCTAGTGTCTCGGCACAGTGGTTCTTAACAGTGAAAATTACATATCAAAAGCTAGCTATTATGCGTATCAGGACACGTTATTTATAAAAAAGGTTTCATAACTGTCTTTCCGGAAAACTACGTGAACAGAGGACACGTGAAGAACAACCTCCACGGATTTAGCAGCATGGTCACCGAGATTAGGCAATATTATTAAAAATGACTGTTGGATCCACATCGTGGTCAGCCTACAGGTGTCAACGTGCCTCCAAAAATCTGGAAAAGGTCCTGAAAGTCTTCACGTTCTTGAAACAGAGTCCTGTTGCTGTAGGAGTTCTCCTGTTTGACCACCACTTGACCCCCGTTGACTACGGCCTCCTTTGACGAATCCAGCTGGACCAATGGGACCCGAACCATGTCCACATCATTTCCAACTTGCCCATGTGGCTCGATCTGCCTGATGACACCTGCAATGTGGACTTTAACAAAAACAACTGCGGAAAGTTGAACCAGCTGTGGAAAGTGACAAAATTTCGCAGCTCATAAGCAAAAATCTAGTTCAAACAGCAACACAAAGACATAGTCAAGAAACCACTTTAAATGCTCTTTTATAACTAATATGCAATGATATTGATGGCTTAGGAGGCTCATGTGAATGGAAAGAAGCTAGAAAGATGTGTAGGAAAGATGCAAGTTTGGGGCTCAACATACCCCCACTGTGAAGGTGTTGCATGTCCTCATGCAACCAAAATTTTGACTAACCCCCCTTCAAATCATATGTTCTGAAACTTCTGCCAGTACATCCAGCCCTCTTCTTCTCTTTCTTGGTGCTGCTAACATTCTGGGCTTCTTCATCAAGCATCTGAATTTGAGATTGATCAGTGCTCTACTTATCTTCTTGCACTTTTTCTTTAATTTCTTGTTCTTTTTCTGCCAGAGCCCGAGATGTAGCATGGTATTATCATGAATGATCTTACCCAGTCTGCTATGCTCCTTTAATGCTTCATTTTCATGTTTAATATGTCTATTTAGGACCTCTAACTCAAAAATTTCCTATTTCAATGACTGGATTTGAGCGTCTTGTGCTGGATGAGGCATGGATGAAGAGCTTGGTCCTGTGGCCTTCTTTTCCAGGGATTCTATATAATCATACATCTCTTGCTGATTCGGGTCTATCTTGGGCGAAGTTTTCCTTGGGCTGACCCCAAAGTCCTGTTGAGGAGGACTGGTTTCAAAGTCTGGCCGAGAAGGACTTATATCAACATCTGGAGAACTAGTTTCAATGTTGGGCTGAGAATGAGGTAGGCTACGGCCAGATGGATATTGTTCCGGTGTTCCTCCCAAGTCAATAAAATGGGGTCCTTTTGTTTGTGCTTTTCTCCATTTTCCTTTAAGTCTGGTGCTTCTTCTTAAATGCTGTGGGCTAGTGCCCTCTTCCTCAATACTCTGTTTTTCTTTTTCTTTCTTCCTGGTTGCAGCTGATTGTCCTTGGAGGTGAGTTAGCCTTTTAGACAGTGGTTGGTAGTCCTCTTCTAAGGAAGGTTCTGGTGATTGGTAAACATCCTCTATGTTTCTTTTCCCTTTCAATTTATTTTGCTTTTTATCCTTGGTTCTTTCCAGCTTCTCTTCTTGATCAACTTCTTTGATTTTGCTAATAGGAGGGTTTTGAATTCTTATACTAGTTTCCCTTTTCCTTACTGTACTACTCTCGTGCACTTCAGGTGGATCTTGAAAATAATTTCTCACTAAAAATCGTTCCCAGGTATCCCTTTTTTTCTTCAATTGGTCTTCAATTAAAATCTTCACCAGCCCGTGATGATATAAATGGGGTTCTATGTCTTCTATATTCTTTTGGACTGTCGTGCACGTCTTTTTCAAGCTCGGAAATCAAAAGTAAGGGAGATTTAGGGTTTGATTCTCTAAAAAGTTCATCAACAGTCGAGTATGATACATATACATTGCTCCAAAATGAAATTCACACGTAATGAACTTTTGAATAACCAATAGTAAACTGGCCCACTTCTCTTCTAAGACATGAACAAGAATTCCTCTTTTATATATAGTTACATCCATACCTGGATTACGTAGGATCACTCTCCAAGCTTTCTTGTCAAAACTCTTATTCTTGAACCAGCGTTCACCTTCTTGAGGGAGTTCTGTAGCAACTGCCATGGATGCCTCAGTAACTGTAAACTTGAGGTCCCCAATTTCCACCTCCATGCCATTGAAAGACCTTGCGAAAGCTTTTGTGATCTCCTCATTGTAGCCCTTAAACTTTTGAATAAACCGAAGCCATCTTGCCTTTTCCAATATGTTCTTTACTTGTGGGTATCCTTCCATAAATTTGGGCCCCTCTGGTTCTACCCTCAACAACCGACCCATTCTTTCCTTTTGTTCTATAATTCTTCTGCATAAGAAGGTTTTAGTGGAGGTGAGACGGCTAGACTAGCGGGAATGAACAAGGTTTATGGAGAAAACCAGTGACTGTAAGCAGAAAACAGAGGATAGGCAGCGGAAGTGAATTCTTGGAATGGAGTGAAGAGTTATATAAACGAGGTGGTAATGTAGTCGTGGCTTCAATAAAAGTGGGGGAGTGACGACAATTTTTTTAAAATGGACGGCTGTGGAGTAGACATAATCACATTCATGAAATGGCTGCGGAATTTATGCGGTGGAGGAGAACCGTAATCAAATCAACCACGTCCCATAATTACAGGTGGAGTGTGAAAATGCATCCAAACTTGAGTTAAATCCGAGAATTAATCATGAGGCTGTTGGAAAAATAAATGTATGGTTCGTGGAGGAATGTCGTGGAATGAAATGGTTATGGAGGCTATCACGCTAATCATTGCATATAGTGGAGCTTGTGATTTAATAACTATGAAAAAATGTGTTTTGAATGCCTTTAGGTGCCCCATGTCTTCATAATATGTCCTCGATCATACCTGCATTTTATTTTTATTATTTTTGTCTATCATCTAACTGCCAATGTTAAATGACAGGGTGCTAGCTGCGGAAACACAACTGGCTGCGGAATCAGTTAGCAGCTACGGAAACTGACTTAACAATCTTATAACTGAATGAGATGGATAAATGGTGACTGAATGAATGAAAATGGTCATAAAAACTTTTATTGGTGGAATGAGATGAATGAATGAAAATGAAGTGGAGTGGAATGAAAATGAGAGAAAAAGAGAGATTTTTTTTTTTTGGAGAATATAGGGCGTCACGAGTTCCTGATTTTCGCCTGTATTTTCTGTATAAGACTGCCAATCAATGATTGGTTTTCAGGCTTATATA
>APFE031687676.1:13852-47673 GCA_000404065.3 Pinus taeda | reverse complement strand
CTTATCGAAATCTCTTTTTTAGATTCTTTCTATAAAATACATTCAAAAGACTAACTATGATGTGTATGGAGATGCATTATTTATAACAAAAGGCTACATAACTGATTTCCTAAAAACTGCGCTAATAGAGGACACGTGAACGACAACGTCCACGGATCTAGCATCATGGTTGTTGAGATGATGCAATCTAATGAAAGTGGCTTGTTGCATTTACATCGTGGGCAGCCTACAAGTGTCAGCGTGCCTCTAGAAGTCTTCAAACGGCCACGAAAATCTTTCACGTGCCTGGAAATAGAGTCTTATTACCATAGGATTCTTCTGTTGACCACCGCTTGACCACCGTTGACTATGGCCTCTTCTGATGAATTCGACTGAGCCAATAGGACTCGGTCCATGTCCACGTCATTTCCGACTGGCCCATGTGACTCGATTTGCCTGAAGAGACTTTCAGTATAGACTTTAACAAAAACAGCTGCGGAAAGTTGAACCAGCTGCGGAAAGTGACAAGATTTCGCAGCTTATAAGAAAAAATCTAGTTCAAACAGCAACACAAAGACATAGTCAAGAAACCACTTTGATTGCTCTTTTATAACTAATATGAAATGATATTGACAGCTTAGGAGGTTCAGGTAAATGGAAAGAAGCTAGAAAAAGGTGTAGGAAAGATGCAAGTTTGGGCTCAACACTCCTCATGCTTCTGTTCTATTGATTGATTATTTCTACACTTAGAGCCTCACTCTATTTATAAAATCCCATGGTTAGTGGACCATGGGTAGGTCTATCGAGCCAACAATACATTACAAAAACAAGGGCAGACAACCCTGTGACTCTATTATGTCTTCACACGCTGTGCCCACAAATCACGGAGTCTTTACAAAGGACTTGGTCAAAACTTGGGCTTTAAGCCCCAAATCATGCCTTGGGGGGATTCCATGCCCAACAACCTATAAGATTCATTATTTACTAGTTCGGTCAAAGGAACTGATATCTTTAATTTGGCTATTTCAATTTTGATATTGAAAGGGAGCTGAGATTCGTTTGTTTGACTTAGATCTTCCTTAATATGTGCAATTTGTGTGTCCTTATTCTATTTCTCAGTATTAGGAATTTCAGTGTGTGTTTCTATTATTTTGCCTTGATTTCTCTTACTTTGATTGTTTTCAGTAATTGTCTCTGTTTGGGTTTAAGTGGAGGTTATATCTACAATTTTAGGGGTAGAAGTCTCTGATGCTCCCCTAGGGAGGATTTGTAACACTTTGTTAACTGGATCTTCTTTTATTATCTTAGTCTGGGTTTGGATGGATCTTTTAAAGGGAGTCTCATTGTTCCTTTTACTCCTCATTCTATATTGTTTGTGTACCTCATATACAGATGACTCATATCGCTGTTTAAAATCAAAGGATTCACTAGATTCTAACTACAATTGCTGCAACATATATAACTCCTATTCTTCGTAAGTAAGAAAAATAGTGTCTTCATCTTTGGCTTCTAGTAAGTTTATCTAGGTATCATCCTCTCCTTCTTGGTTCTTTGAATCCTCAACATAGTTCTCTTGGAAGGGGGGCCTAATCTATTGATCCATTGTAGCATTCTTTCCATCATTAGGGTTGTTCCTAAAATTTGGGTTTCTTATTGGGGGTTGTTGTTGTTGATTCTCCCATTGATTTTTCCTTTCCATGTTTTTTAACCTATCCATGATTCTTTCTAAAATATTAGCTAAAATATCTACTTTTCCATCTGAAGTGGAAGTTTCCTCTTTAAATACAACTTTCTTTTCATTCCTCATTCATGTTTTCTTAGCTAATAGGTTGGCCTGTACACTAACAACATTTCTCTGCATTTGTTCAAGTGTTTCAGGGTTTGTTATAGACATAATTGGGCACATCAACTCCAAACTTATATGTCTATAAAATAGGGCTCATCAACCCCTAAAAGAGTTGTTTCATGCCCTAAAGGAACATAGTCATCTAAATACATCATTCCCCAAAATTTCCACCTGAGAAACCATCCAGAAATGGCCTAAATTAAACCATACTAACTGCTCCACTCGCAGGGTGCGATGCACACTAAGTGGTACACTACCAGGGTGTGATGCATACAGATTAGGCCTTCTATAGGGTGTGATTAGTGAGGATGGACAAATGTCTCAGATAGTTTGCTAGGTGGTTGCTCATGGAATCTTCTAGAAACTTCTCTTGTGCCACTTGCCTCTTTGAATTCGCCCAAGGATGAATAAGGGATCTAAGAAATCTACAAGTGGAACCAATTGTAACAAGTGGAATGACACTAATCAAACCCTATGGATGACTCACACCCTTGCACATATCTATAAATGGATATCCAATTCAAGAGATCCAGAGGCTGGAATATTGTGAATTGCAAGGAAGTATTGATAGTTTGTAATTGAGGAAGGAGCATTGTATTGTTGGTGTGATCTTGCTATTTCATGAGGTGAAGAAGAATTGAATTTGGGAGGATAATGCTGGATTAGACAACTGGGTTGTAATTCTCCCTTCTATTAATAAAGTTCTTCAAGTTTTCTTCCATATGATTGTGCAATTGTGAATGTTATCATTTTTTAATGCTATCATTTGTTCACTATATATCTGATTCTGTAATGTTTATGTTGTAATAGATCATGATGCTTTGATGGTTCTTTGTTGCTATACTTGTGCAGGTACTCTCCAAGTGGGTTAAGTACGAAGAGGAGTTGCGGGATCTGTCATGGGGGAGAGAGAGAAAGCAAGGGATTAAGCAGAAGTTACAGGTTGGTTACATTATCTTTCTCTTATCTATTACACATAGAAGAAATTTTTGAATTGATTTAAACTATTGTTTCTAGGGTAGTTGCCAAACCTAGAGGGCTAGCATTCTATAGGAAACTAGTTTTCCCAGAAACAAATTGGCGACTCCACTGGGGATCCTTCCTAAATTACCTATTTCTTTGGGAGGGAAAACCATTTATCTAAACGTGATAGTAGTCCCAGGACCTTTAGACTACAATTTACTTCTTAGGCCTGACTATGTTTATAACATGGAAGCTATTGTTTCGACACTCTTTCGAGTGACATGTTTCCCGCATGAAGGCAAAATTGTCACCATTGACCAGCTTTCATTTCCCGATCCAAGCATAGGTCCAAGTCAATCATCATCCCTAAATGGTCCATTTGCATCAACGGTATCAATTGAACCTTCATTCCATCCACCTGATAACCATGAGTAGTCTGGTGAGTGTAATGAAGTTTAGGGGGCATGCACCTAGTTGTAAAAGATAAGTTTCCCTGTAGGTTATGTGATTGGTCTGGCACATCATTCACCTTTGTCTATTCTGGACGAAGCCAAAGAGGTGTTTTGTCTATTCTGGATGAAACCGTCCTACCTCACCGCAGTGACTTCCATCTGGTTACCAGAGACTCTCCCTTTTATCATGTTGGGGGCATGCAACCCTTTTTTCAAGCATAGTTTTGTCATTTCAACCTTGTGTAAAAATGAAACTGACTTCTAGCATAGTTTCTTCATTTCGAGCTTGTGTAAAAATGAAACCAAATCCAAGCATAGTTCCCCATGGTTCAAGCTTGTCAAAAATTGAACCCATTTACAAGTAATTAACATTTGTCATTGCCAATCTATCAACCTTTTGAGCCTTGATTGTGTACATCTCATCACCACCATCCTTTTGGCTGATCATACGCTTTCACTTACTTATTTTACCCTTTTTAAGGAATAGTTGCAATGAGTGGTCTTATTAGCTAGCCTCTTCACAGAAATCATCATGTTTTGAGAAGTTCCAAAATCACCAGAACCAGTTGCTACCCTAGACACCACTTGTTCCTAAAAATTGAGTCCTCTTTAAACCCTTTTTAGACTCGTTAAATATGAAAAGATTATCGAGCGCTTGTCATTTTCAGCTCATTAAAGTGATTGGAAATGTCATCCCTTCTGTATTATTTTATCCTTTTTCAAACCTGAGGGATTATTTTATGAAAAAGAACTGGTGGAGTTTTATTTTCGTCCCTTTTCAAACTCTCTAAACATGAAAATGACCGAGTCATATTTGTCGTTAAACTCATTAAAACAATAGCGACGAACTTGTCCATCTAGATGAGATTGAGTTTCACTATCGCTAGACTCATTAAAACATTAAATAACGACACGTTTGCAAGAAGGGTGAATTATAGAACAAGCATATGTTATCATCCTCAAGCTCAAAAAAAATAAAGAGGCATTGGTCAAAAATGACTAGGGAAAAGGGGAAGAAAACTTGAAGAATTTATGGGAGCAAGTTGCTCTTGAACATGACACTTTCATTTCATCACCATTATTGAGGTTGCTTGGGTTATTCCATTCACCAGTCATCTCACCATTGGTCTTTCATACCATCCATATTTTGGGGTTAACACTACCAATTCATCTCAGTGTCACTGACATGTTCAAGAGAAGTCATTCAGTTGAGAAACCACCATCCAGTTAATGTCTCATCCACCGCAATACCTCCAACCTTCAATTTTTTCATGACCATTGTTCCTGAACCTTGTGTCGTCGGTTCATTTTCACCTCCAAAAATCATTTGCTTCGTTTCATGTCGTAGATGTGGGATACATCAAGGCCCTCCTATGATGAGTCACTTCTTGTCGACATCAGCTCATTATCCAAGAAGTTGACTCAGAAACAACCCTTTCAGTGCTTTAAAGCTTGCATACATTAGTGGCACATTTCTCACTTTCGGCGACAGGTTGACATCAATGGCCTTCGACCAAAAGATTTTGCATGGTGTTCGACATCGGATCATATATTCACACCACGTAAACTATACTGTAGTACCTTGAGGGTCATTACCATTATCAGTGATTCCTCTCGTGTCTGTTAACAGCTTACATCATTAGTTGGTAATCAGGCGATGTCTTTCCATGTTCGACTTTACAACATCTCTTCACATGGATTGACTTGTACATCGAGCGAAGATTGAACGAGTTTGAAGACCCCGGATCTAGTTTCATCCATCCGGGTTGTGATATATTAAGGGACATAAAAACATCAAATGTACAAAGGCTCTACACAAATGGTCCTCCTAACCATGGATGATGGCTCTATATCTGAAGAATCACTAGTCTACATCCGCAGACGACTATCTCATCTATGTACATGAAATGAATTTATAAAGCTGAGAATGGGAATGCCTCCCTTAGCTAGATCATGAAAATTATATTATGATGATGTATTGTATTGTAACTTATGCAGGTCACCTTCCAGTTCGAAACTTCGGATCCTCATGATAAAGCATTTCACCCAACATCAATATTTACGTCTCTATGCTTTAGGGGGCAACTGTTATAGACATATTTGGGCACGTCAACCCCAAACTTATATGTCTATAAACTAGGTCTCATCAACCCCTAAAAGAGTTGTTTCATGCCCTAATGGAACATAGTCATCTAAATACATCATTCCCCAAAATTTCCACCTAAGAAACCATCCAGAAATGGCCTAAATTAAACCATACTAACTGCTCCACTCGCAGGGTGCGATGCATACTGAGTGGTACACTTCTATGGTGTG
Source organism: Pinus taeda (assembly GCA_000404065.3). Taxonomy (NCBI): domain Eukaryota; kingdom Viridiplantae; phylum Streptophyta; class Pinopsida; order Pinales; family Pinaceae; genus Pinus; species Pinus taeda. The sequence goes on along the minus strand of APFE031687676.1, from coordinate 42,117 downwards.
ATGCACACTGATTAGGCCTTCTATAGGGTGTGATGGGCGAGGATGGACAAATGTCCGAGACAGTTTGCTAGGTGGTTGCTCTTGGAATCTTCTAGAAACTTCTCCTGTGTCACTTGCCCCTCTGAATTCGCCCAAGGATGAATAAGGGATCTAAGAAATCTCCAAGTGGAACCAATTCTAACAAGTGGAATGACACTAATCAAACCCCATGGATGACTCACACCCTTGCACACATCTATAAATGGATCTCCAATTCAAGAGATCCAAAGGCCGGAATATTGTGAATTGCAAGGAAGTGCTGATAGTTTGTAATTGAGGAAGGAGCGTTGTATTGTTGGTGTGATCTTGATATTTCATGAGGTGAAGAAGGATTGAAGCTGGGAGGATGATGTTGGATTAGACAACTGGGTTGTAATGCTCCCTTCTATTAATAAATTTCTTCAAGTTTTCTTCCATATGATTGTGCAATTGTGAATGTTATCATTTTTTCATTATATATTTGATTTTGTAATGTTTATGTTGTAATAGATCATGATGCTTTGATGGTTCTTTGTTGATGTACCTATGCAGGTACTCTCCAAGCGGGATAAGTACAGAGAGGAGTTGTAAGATCTGTCAAGGGGGAGAGAGAGCAAGCAAGAGATTAAGTAGAAGTTCCAAGTTGGTTCCATTATCTTTCTCTTATCTGTTACACATAAAAGAAATCATTGAATTGCTTTAAACTGTTTTTTCTAGGGTAGCTGCCAAACCTAGAGGGCTAGCATTCTATAGGAATACTAGTTTTCCCATAAACATGGTTTCTTTCCCTTAGCTGGTATGACATGTCAACATCAAAACCATCAGGTTACTTAATTAATGCTAGGTCAGGTGGAGGCTTAATGTTGGCTGGAATTGAATTGTAGATACTATTAAACCTAGTGCAATAGTCCTGAACTGACTCATTAGGAGCTCTTCTAATGTTTTCATATTCAGAAAGTATTTGCAATGGGTTTTTCTTTCTCTCCCATCTCTCAATGAATAACCTATGAAAATTGGCTAAGTCTGCAATATGGTTGGCAAGAAATGCTTTGAACCATTTCCTAACATCCCTAGTTAAAGTTTGGGCAAAAAATCTCATTTGGACATCTGCTTCATCTATCTCATGCAACTCAAAAAAGTCAGACATATTTTTTACATGCTGCTGGGCAGTATAATGACCAATACCATCAAATAGGAAGATCTTACTTTGATAATCTGCAAGCATGGCATGGAGTTCTGCAAGAAAAACAAGAGGTGCATATCGGTTTGCCATTGTTGTGATTCTGGCTTGACTAGGGGGTAAAGTTGTGGTGCTTGAGGAAGGACTTGGAACTCATGGAGGTGAACTAGATGATGACGAGGATGGTTGATTAATAACTGGTTTAGGTGATTGGATTGTGGTAGATACAATTGGTGATGCTGTGGTAAAAGAAGGAGTATTTACAGTGAGTGAAGTTTGTGTAGAAACTTTAGGGGCAACAATAGTAGAGGCACCTATTTCAACAGATTGTTGAAGGTAAGAATCACCTATATTACTTATCAATTTAGAGGCCTAAGCTTCTATCTTGTGAAAATTCTCAACGAAAAAATTTATCTAAATCCAAATGAATAATCCTTTTTGATTCAATGAGTTGAACAAACTTAGGGTCTAAGACTATTTCATGGATTACATTCTCAAATTTACTTCTAAATAATGAGAGATCAAATGAAAAATCAAAAGGGATGTCCTCTAAATTTGACAATTTCTCAGGGAGTGAATTGGCTCTAACTAACCTGCTACTACTGGCTTGATTTTCTGCTATTTTGGGTTGTCTTAAAATTCTATGTGGGTCATCAACTATAGTTCCAGGGTTTGGATCTGGGTTTGCCCTAGTATAGTGAATCTTCTTAGGAGCCAGAATTTTAAGTTTTTAAACTGTTTTTATGAAATTTTTTAAAATTTACTTCAAATAATGACCTTAAGGGGCTCAAGATTAAATTTAAGGTTTCCTTAAATTTTTATGAGACTAAGGATCAAAGTGCCCCGTATGGTCACCAAAAATGTTATCACTCTGATATTTCTTTTGAAGTATGAACAAAGAAAAACCAAAGGTAACCACAAACCACTTTTGGAGATCAAGACCTAGCCTTCCTGATGGTGAAAAAGGGCTCTCTCTTTATACTTTAACATTGTTTTAGTTAAGATGATTTTAGGCTAGTTATTTCTTGCACTTGAGTTTTGTTTTGAAATTTGGTGGTGGGATCACTTTACTTAGATGGACAGAGGTTTGGCTTATACCATTGGGCTATGGAATCAGATGTCTGACAAACAAGATTGGATTCAGTTCTAAAAAGAGTTTCTACAGGGCAAGATAGATGAGTTACTGCAGATCTCAAAGGCTAAATGGTGAATGGCTTCAAATAAAATCCAGGGAGAAATTAAGAATTCCCTAGGCTGGACTTTGGAAGGAATAAAAGAAGTCAACCGGGATAGGAGAGCAATTAAGGGTTCTCAAATCCGGGTATCAGAGGAAAGCATGTAAATGACTAACTGTGCAAAACAAAGTGTAATTAAACAAATTCTGAGTGATATTTCTAATTAATTCATTTAGATTTTAGAACACATTTAAGATTATGAAAACACATAAGAAAGGTAAAAAAATCACATAAATAAATTACTTCACCTCAAATGGCTCATCTCATGAATCCTGTAGCGAAATGTTGTTATTACTTGCTCCAGTTTGTTGACTTGAAAATAGTACAATCACCCTTAGGTTCAAGATCAAAATAACTCTACAAATGTAAAATAATCCACCTAATACTTCGAAGTTTGAAGTATTTATACAAAAGGAATTACAAAATATTGAAACTCTTTTCAGAACTAAACTAGGAAAAAAGGAATATCTTCTTGCAAGAAGATAGAGACAGCTATTGAACTGTTGCTTGATGTCCCTGTTATTAAGGTTCTGCTGGCCTTTGCTCTTTGATCTTTTGCCCTTTATGCTACTTGGTTGTTTGGTATTTACGCTGGATGTCATGTTTTACTTTCACCTTTCACCTTATACTCTTTCATCTTATACACTTTAATCCTGCTAACCTGTCAATATCCTTTTACCTTGATGTCTCACTTTTTACTGTAGATTTATAATTTACTGTCCTTTTGGTATAGTAAATCATTCAGTTTTTCTCATCTTTCTTCATCTCGTAATTGGATATTGATCATTTTTCTCATCTACCTCTGTATATTTGGCAAAACTAGGCTTATTAATAAATATGTGTTTTACCTCATGTTGGAGGTAAAACAAGTTTTCAAAAGTTTGGTACAAGACTTTTCTTATTGGCATGCCCTTCATAGATGAAGTGATCACCTATTCTTTGGCCACTTCCCTGATATTCTTGTTATAATATGCAGGTGTCATTAACTTGTCATTTATAAATAAGGGATTAGGTAATCCCTTTTCCTTCAATAGCTCAAACTTAGCCATGAATCTGTCAATGGCTAGCTGCATGTTCTGACACTTATCTTTTAAATTCAATATCAAATTCCTCTTGGTGTGGACTTTTCTGACTTCCAAAATTGTACTTGTCCTATTAGGTATCTCAATCTCTTGTAGTTCATATTTATTCTTGGAGTTGAGGAAGTGGATGATTTTTGCCGCTTCCTCTGGCATATCTCCAAGTTCTATTTTAACCCTTTCAATGGCTTCTGTTGCCTGCTTAATTAAATCAATCTGCTAAAAAATGACCTGGATAGATGGCCTAATATCATTGATAGAGTCAAGGATATTGGCCCACAATTGTTCTTTAGCCTTTCCTAATTGTTTAGTCAAGGCCAGTTCCTTTTCTAGGCTCTTTATCCTCTCATTCATCCTTGCAACCTTTTGATGTTCTTCCTTATGCATGATTTGGGAAAGTATGCAATTTGTCTCAAGGCTTCTGACTTTCACTTTCAATTTGTTCATCTCATTGGTGTGAATGGACATTTCTTCCATTGCTTTGACTAGCGTGTTTGCTTCCTCACTCGTGGAGCTTGTTGTTGTTGATCCTGTTGCTGATGTAGTCTATGCAAATGCTGGTAGTGCAGTGGCCATTGGAGTAGTGGGATCTAATGTTGCTGCCATAGTAGAAGGTACAACTATGGTCACTACTGGAATGACAGTTGCAGGAGCATTATCAATGCTAGCTTTTTTGAGCTATATCAAGCTATCCAACTCCTTCTCCATCTCCTTTAACTGGTCATTGAGTTGCAGCACCAAGTCCATCATCTCTTCATGATTGGTCTGGATTTCAAGGACTTCTTTTGTTTGTGGGTGTTGTAGATGAGGCAAATTGAGCTGTTTCTTGATGGTTTTTATGTCCGCATTTTTCTTCTTGATCAGTTTCTCTGTGGCCTTCACATAACTTGGGTCGTGGCCCAGTTCAATACAAGGACTTTATCCTGGTGTCTTTAGTCTATGAAGAGGCTCTCTTTAGCTTGAATTGAGTTGTCACATTGTCTAATGAATCCTGTAATTTATAAGCAGCCATGGCCTTTTCTATGAGGGTGGAGTAGATCATCTCTCCAGCCTACTTGTGAAATTCAATCTGATCAATGGGATGAACATCCTTGGCCAAGACTGCAAAATTGGTCTTCTTATAGTCTGTTAAGGTCTTTGATTACTATACAATGGGTTGTAGGAATGAGACCTACATTTTTCCTTCTTTGATGTCAAAGGCTGACATTAGTCTAGTTGGTTTGGTGGTGTGAGATTGAGGTACTGTGCATATTTTTCTGCCTTCAATTTTTCATTCCACGTTTTGATCTCTTTAAATCTGTCTTTGATGTCTTTTTCCTTGTTAGCTGGCCTAACATAAAAAGAGATATACGTACTAGGTTTTCTATCTACTAACTGTGTGTTTGATGTTGAGGGTTGTTGTGTCTCCTATGATGCAGCTACTTTTTTGCCTTTCTGTCTCATTCCCTCAGTGTCAATGATTTCTTCTGATGCAATGTTATCCTCCTGTCCAAAGACAAGATTCAATTTGGGCCTCTTGCTTGGTTCCATCAGCTCATGAGTGGTCTCCATGGCAGAGCTAGATGCCTCATTCTTGCTCCTCTTAGGATTCTTCTCCTCATTTACTAGGGTCTGTATGACTGGAGGAATGTTCATTGGCCCTCCCTGTTCTGGAACCTGCAGGAAAGAGTTATGATCAAATTGTCTCTCTAGATCAATAAGTGTCTTCTCTATTTCCACAACAGTGTTTTTCATGTCAATCAAGGTGTTCTCCACCCACTGATCTTGGTCAGCAAATTGTTTAATGTCAGGCCTTGGGTGGTGAATGTATGCTACCAACTTAACCCTGAGTCTGAGCTTTTTTATGGCACCATGAGGGTCATAGTACTAGATGAAATCGTTTTTGAACTTCATCAGTTGAAGTAACTTGTCATCCTCTAGTCCAGCTTCTCTGTTGTTGCAAATAAATGGACCCATCTGGTTCTTCACTTTGAACTAGGTTTTCTTCCTATAAGCTAGGAAGTTGATGTCATCAGAGTTAATCATGTGCCTAAAGTACTCAAGAGCAAATGTCCTCATTGGGAGGTACTTCAGAAACTTGTATGGGGCTAGCTCACAGCCATAAATCCTTATCTCTGTGTGGTTTTGGTACAAGTACCAATCTCCCACCTTGCTTTTCTTAGCCAATTACAACATTATTTTAGTCTCTAGGTTGATTCTAGGCTGAGTCTTAGAAGTGAGCATGTTCATAATTGGGTATACAAAAGAGTCTATGAAGTCTTTGTATGAGGTGGAAAACTTGTGGACCAAGGGTGTCTAGTAGATGAATAATCTTTCCTTTCCCTTGGTGTCTAATTTCTAGATCTTCAAAGGGAATTTATCTATCTGATAATACAGGAACATATGAAACAACACTGAATAGTATTTGAAGACTCTTTCAGTGGGAAATCTAATGAACTATTCATGCATTATGCCTACAATGAACTGGGCATAATCATACATGACAATAGGAGGCTTGCCTGGAGTGAAAATGGATAAGAAAGCCATGATGACCTCATCCACATACTCATCTAATGTGAATCCTAGGATGCATGAGAGCATGGTGATTATTCTCCTGCCAGTCTCTAAAAAAATAGTGGCAACATAGGGTGGAATGCCTTTAGGAGTATGGCACTCCTCAATGATGAAATTCTAAAATATTTGTTTGACCTTCGCTGGGTCTAGTGTGATGTACAAGTCCAACAAGTTTGTAATGGAAAAAGGAGTTAGATTAGGACTACACTAGATTTGCAGCATCTGGTTGATGGATTCAACAGTGATAGTGAATAATATCTCATGGTTTGATGCCTCAATAGCCCTATGGCTTAGAACATAATAGGCATGACAAAAATGTACTATGTCTGGGAAGGGGTGGACTTATGGGAATGTATACTTGGGAAAATTGGATTCCCAAAGGTTTATATCATTAGCATGGTTCAGGAACCTATCCTTGGCCCCACAATGGATTCTCAAAAGGTGGCTTGGGGTGGTTGTATCTTTAATTTGAAAATCCCTGTCTGCCAGGGCCAAATGGTCAATGTCTAAATGAGGGGTTGTCACTGATCTGACATTCAAATAGGTTGGGGCAGCCATATTTGTGATAAATGGTGGGAATTGGGCTTCTACTATCTGTGGGAATGAAGTCTTGGTAACTCTGGTATAGGGGTACAGTATTGGCAGTTTACAGGTGTTATCACCAAAACAAGGGTTTACATTTGTTTTAGTCATGGTCTTTGATAAGTGTCAAGTCACATTATGTTTTGATGGGTAGGTAATAGGTTAGGAGTCTCAAAGGTTTCAATTTTTATGTCCAAATAAAGTCCAACAACCTTATCCCATGTTTCATGAGTCTTATATTATTTTTAGAAAACCATAGCTTAAACCAATTTTGAAAATTTTTGGAATTATCCTCGAAACTACGTTTTCATAGTGCATATAGTGTAAAATGTCTATTTTTCACTACGAAAACGTTGCTCTTTTCTTAGCGCTTTTCCCTGTGTGCTACAAAAGTGCGGATTTGGAGAATATTCTTGTCAAATATCAATCTGTTAATATTCCGTTATGATTTTCATTATTAGGTGTCAGCTAGGATTCAGTCCTTATGCATGCCGCCATCCAAACTCATCATTTCTAATTTAGGGTTCATTATGTTAGATATTTTTAAAATTGAAAGGGTCAGCTAGTCTCATTTTGTTAGTTTGCATGCAAACCCTCAAACAGAATAGTTTCAAATGGTAAGCTTTGGTAATTTTTCACCAAGGTTTTCCTCATTCATCATTTAGGCGAGGCTGACCACCATTGGCAAGCGAGGTTGACCACCATTGGCAAGTGCGGTTGATCAATTGAGTTTCAAAAGAGGCTAGTTTTGTCACAAGAATTTAGAAGAAAAGATGAAAGAGGAGAAGAAACGTCACAAGTCTAGTCATTGCTTGAGAACAGAGCCTGAAAGCACTGAGGTCCTAATCAAAGACAAAGCAGTTGTAGAAGCCTTCAAGAAAGCACGGTTCTGGAAGTTTTGTAAGAAATTGCAGGGAGGGCATACCCAGGTGACAAAAGAGTTTGCACTCCATTTTAGTGGCTTAAGTACAAAGGTCGGAATGCTTAATTTGCAAATTTCTCCAAAGGTCATAGCGTTGGTGACAAAAATTCCTAGGGGTCAAGAGACATGGTTCAAAAACTTGAGATTCAACATGGAACTGTGTAAGGTGTTCTTGAAGCCACAGTTTTCAAAAACCAACCTAACCAAGGTAGTTCCCAAAGACTACGTCAAGGACAACTATACCAACTTGCTTTTCAACATTCAGCGTTATTTCACCTATGAAGGCAAATACCAAAAGGTTTACTCAAATCATTTTAAACTCCGTTTACATTTTACTGGTGTGATTTCTCTAGATTTTCTTTACCTTTTATTTCAAAGTATAGCTAAGATGGCAGATAATTTATAGTTAAAATCCCAAGGATGTGAGACTTCCCTGCTTCATCATGGTTTAATTAAATTGATATTTCTACATGAGCTCAAAAGGGTCAACAAAGATTGGTCTTCGTTTTTGTTTGTATGTGACTTTGGAACATAAAAACAAGGTGAAGACACTAGCCCTAGGGTTAAATGAACTCCATCAATAGAAACAAACAAGTCTGCAATGTCTAGGGCAAAAAGGTATGTTAAGTTAAAGCCTAGGAAGCAAGTGAAAGAGCAACCAAGTAGAACTCCAGCAGCCAAACCCCAGCAGTAATTCTTGAAACTCCTAAATCTGCTAATGAAAAGATAAATGAGGTTAAAGGAAAGACACAAGTGCAATCAACTAGCAAACCAGTTCAAAAGAGATTGACTAGAAGCCAAACTACGAAGGAGAAAGGAAAAACAGTGATCTCGGGAGAAGGTTCAAGCTTCAAGGGTGATTTAAATGATATCTTAAAGGCCATTGACAATATAAAATCTCCTTTGGTGTAGGCAGATGTGACAAAATTTGATCAAAGGAAGTTGAAGAAAGTGAAACCCTCCAAGAAACTAGAATTTGAGGATGATGTTACAACTTTTGTTTTTAAACCTAGAAAGCCCTTAACCAGGAAATCCAAGAAGGTGAAGGAGTCCAATGTTGAATTGGAGAAAACATAAGAATCCTTTGTTGATCAAGAAGAGTTAATAGACTTTCCATCTCCAAAACCTAAAGGAGACAAAAACATAGTTCCTGCTACTCAAACAGAAAAAACTAGTTATGAAGTTATGGAAGAAAGGTTAAAAGCTACCAACAATGACATTGCTAAACTAAGAGTGAGAGAAAGAGAGCATGCTAATGAAAAGACAAATTTCAAAAGGATGAAGGCTCTCTGGGAGGCTGAAAAGGTGTCCAAACTAGAATTAGTTAGCAATGAAAATCAATACTTTACCTGGACTGTTCCTACAATCAAAGAAGCCATATTTGTAAGGAAAATTAATACTCAGCTCAGAGCTACAAATAGGGAATTGAAGAGGCAAATTGAAGATTTGGAAATACAACTAACCAAAGCTGAAAAGGGGTCTACAACAATAATGAAACAGGGTGTTAAAAGAGGTAGTGAAGGAGATATATTAAAACAGTTTTGGCACACAAAAAGAATTTTGGCATATAAAGGAAGAACAATTGTGACGAAGAACATCTATAAGGGTAAGTGATTTTGATTTTGGGTTGATCATATCAGTCTTCTTGGAATTTAAAAAAAAAGAAACTCCCAAACTACAGATTTTTGAAGGTCATGTTGAAAAAAGAACATAGACAGTAGTTTCGTAGCGTGCTATGAAACTGTTGAAGATCATTTAGCATGTATGGATGCTTTCTAGAGATAAGGTTGGATTAGTTCAAAATTTTGAGGTTTCTGGTAGACATGGGATCATGTATGAACTCTCATATAGTAGTGGTGTAGATAGCAAAGCTTCAAGGAGTATTGCATAAGTAATATGAAGCATGTGCTATGAAAACAAAGCATTTTCGTAGCACAGTCATGTTTCATCCTTTACACCATATGCTTGAGTTTCCTCTTTGCACAGGTGGAAAATGATGTTTCAATAGATTATTAATGCATGCCCATATACATTAGAAAAACACTATTTAAAGATAAGCACAAAGGGTTGAGGGCCTGAAAGGAGGAACTTTGTCTCCTAGTTTTTAGGACAGTTAGGGCATAACTCAACAGGCTTTGCAACAACACTATGGACATTATAAAACTTGAAGACATGGTTGGAAGTGGATTAAAGAATGTATGAAGACTCAGATAAGGTTGTTGAAAGCATGTTTTAGGATTTTTACTCCTATTTGGATTAGGACTCTTAAAGATAGATAGCTATCAAATTGTAATTAAATAGTTTGTTTTGTAAATAGATAGGTGTCTAAGTTAGGAATTCAAATTCCTCTAAAGGTGGATCATGGTATCCAAGGATGTAAAACTCTATATAAAGCTTGAGAATCAAATTCCTCATGGTTGGTAATTTTATTAGCAAAAGAAAGTTGTGTTATTGTAAGAGACTGTGGTTTTCATACTTAATATAGAGATCAATTTAACTACTCAAGATTCACAAGGAGTTTATGTGTTTGATGTTATTATGGCCTTGTTCAATTACTTATTTGCAGCGGTATGAGCTTGTGATACTTAGAATTCATTGGAAAATGCTCTAACTTCCTTCACATGCTTGTAAACTGTGTTGATTTATTGTGTTACTGTTTCACTTGTAAACCTGGACTCCAAGTGCCTTGACTTCCATGTTTTTCTGATCATGATGTTTTCTTGAAGGCTACCTTGACTTTATAGCCCAATGAATGTTTGCTAATCCTTGATTCAACCAAGTTATATATTTTGTTCGATTTTAGTACTAGAGTTAGCCATATAATCATTAATAAAAAATCTTAAACCTATTGAGAGAGCCCTCTCAGGTTGAGGAGGCTAAGCCTCAACCAAAAGATTGGTTTGAAAAAGTTACTCAGAGTCTACTTGATCAGCAGCCTATCATGGCCAGATTTTATGATAACAGTAGGTAGGAGTTTTGGTATTTTAGGAGAGGGAAAACTCTCAATTTAAGGGAATTCAATTAAATTCAATCAATTATTTCATGGCTAGAAATTGTTCTTCCTCGAGTTCTTCTAATTTCATGAGACTTTCTCCAGAGCTTCGTGGTTCATCATGACTGTGAGGACTACTATTCACAGACTAGGTACGATGTATTCCATTGGCATGATTTCTTTCGTACCTAGACCAACTGGAATGGTGTCTGTCCCATAAATTTCTTAAACGTTGTCCTGTACACCCATAACACGGTGTGTACGCACAGGTCCCAGTCATCCCACTGTATGTTACATACTTTGGTCAATGTAGTCCCTAGTATTTTATCGAATGCTTCTACTATTCCATTAGCCTGTGGGTGGTATGGTCTACTTTTCTGGTGATAAATCTGGACTCTTCTATAAGTGTGCTGATGGTTTCATTCAAGAAATTTGTTCCGTGATCACTCATTAATATTTTTGGGCAGCCAAATCATGTCAACACATTTTTGAAAAAAAACTTTGGAGTCGTGGCAGTCGTGCAGTCCTTGACTGGTTGTGCTTCTACCCATCATGTCAAGTACTCTATTGTGGTGATGATGTAGCGTGCACTCATATTTCCCTGAGGTTTGATTGGGCCCACAAAGTCAATTGCCCATTTCTCAAATGGCTACAGTGTCATTTGGGGATTTAGTGGCATCTTGTCCCTTCGTGATGGTTTTCCCATCATTTGACATATATTGCGGGCCTTACAATGTGCTTTTGAATCCTGGTGCAGGGTCGGCCACCATAACCCTGCGTGAAGAATCTTTTATGCAATTGCACATCCTGCATAGTGTCCTCCTACAACACCCCCATGTGCTTTCACAAGGATCTGACCTTGTTCAAATTCAAGTACATATCTTCACAATATCTCATCATTTCCCATCTTGTAGAGGTGCCCCGCGATGACAAAAAAGTCCACTGCACGCACCACCAATTCCTTCATCTATTGGATTGATTTCTCCTTCAGTGCAGTCCTTGTTGTTAAAAATGGATTATATCTAAGAAGTGTCCATCCGCGACGCGTACTACAAAGAGTTGTGCATCAGGTAGTCCCTCCTCCAAATTTACTGGTTCCTCGCCCATCTCAATTCGTGACAAGTGGTCTAGCCCTGTGTTTAAGCGTCCTGGCTTGACTATGACCTCAAAATCATATTCTTGAAACAGTAATAGCCATCTGTATATGTGCCCCTCCAACACAAGCTTGTTCACCAAGTATTTCAATGTGGAATGGTTGGTATACATCTTGAAACGTCCACCAAGTAAATAGTGTCGGTATTTCTGGAGCACGTACACCATTGCCAACCCCTCGCGTTCAGTGGTAGAGTAGTTCTTTTCTGCTTTGGACAATCTTCGACTTGCAAATGAAATCGGGTGATCCACACCCTCTGTGCCCTCTTGTGTGAGTATGGTTCCCAATGTAATACACGACACATCAACATGTACATGAAATTCCATGTCCCATTTCGAGAAGACCAAAATTGGTGCGGAGGCCAGTTTTCCCTTTAAGACATCCAAACTCTTCAAGCACTCATCATTCCAGCAATATGTCATATCTTTTTCAAATATCCTTTCCATCGGCGCGGTTATTTGGGCATAACTCTTGATAAACTTCCTATAGTAGCCAGTGTGCCCCAAAGTAGCGCGTAATTGTTTGACACCATGCGGTGCTTCCAAATTCAGAATCACAACAATATTCATAGGGTCCACCATCAGGCCTTGTTTGCAGACCACATGGCCTAGCAAGTTTCCAAAGGGAACGAGGAAGGTGCACTTTTTAAAGTTCAATGCAATCTGATGTCGGCGGCAAGTATCTAGCATCAAACATAAGCTCGCTACATGGTGCTTAACTAATCCATAGATAGTCCAATCATCCATATAGACCTCCAAGAACTTGTGGATGTATTCTTTGAACGCCGCCAACACTATGCGAAAATATTGCTGGCACGTTCTTAAGTCCAAAGGGCATAACGGTGTACTGAAAGTAGCCCCATTCTGTTGCGAAGGTTGTTTTACTCCTATCTTCCACTGTGATCTTAATTCGATGGTACCTTGAGAAGCCATCCATAAATGAGTAAGTTTCCTAACCTCCAACATTCTTCAATACTTCATCTATGAATGGTGTCAGGAATGGATCATGAACATAGGTGTCATTGAGCTTCTTGAGGTCCAAGCATATCCTTATTTCACCTTTCTATTTTTTCTCCTGCACTACCATAGGACTCACCCAATCAGATTCTTCCACTAGTTCAATAATTATGGCTGCGAGCATTTTGTCTAATTCGTCGCGGACCATTTCTTTATGCTTTGGGTTCAAGTGGTAAGGTTGCTATTTAACTGGCTTCGCATTCGGTTTCAGAGTGATCTTCATCATCCCTAAGTCGCCAATGATCCCTTTTAAGTTTGTGATTTTGGTCGGGAACAAGTCTTGGTATTTGCGAAGTAACTCAATGACCTTATCTACCGTAGCATCATCCTAATAGTCCCCAAGTGTTGCATACTTCAGCTCCGCTTCTATGCCAATCTTCACCTGCTTTGTTTTTAGTGGCACGGTGATGTTGGGATCCTCAATTGATGGTCCTCAAACCTTGCAACAGCCTTCAATTTCTGGAATAGTAATATTTCGGGGGTCGTCATCATCCTCCTCCACCTGCATGTTATAACACCCCAGTGCGTTACTTAATTGTACTACCCATTCTAGCTGAAGTACTTCCATTGGTTGTTGTGGTATTTTAAAGATAGCGGCTTTCACTACTTGTAGCGCATCATCCACAGTATTTGACCAACGATCTTCAAATGTGAATGTTAACAAGAATCCCTCATGCAAGACATCCCACTCACCCGTACCATGTCAGAGTTTTGTCTCAGTATACCAGTTCATGGGTATGGCGTCCAAGGTATGGTAGAATAAGTGTACCCATTCAGGTTGGGGTTCTTCCCTGTAGGCCTTGGTCCATTTCATGAGGTGCGTGTGTGGGTCATCTCATCCATTGTATTTGTCTTCCAACTGTAGTTTCAGTTTCCCAAATCATAGGCACATCATCCTTTTTCATCTGCACCAGTCCTCAAAATTTCCTTGATGTGTACCCCACCATCATGCGAGTGTTTCATGCAGTGCCCACTTCAATGCATTGAACCACAGTTGTTCTGATACTGCGCCTTCAAATTTTCTCAGGAATTCATCCACCACTGTCAATCCATCATATGTTGGCAGCTCTCTTGCCTTTGTTGTCATGCAACGCAGTGATCTAACCATCATCTTGCAATTCAGCGTCATCACTTCATGCAACCGATTCTACCATCACTCTACTTCTTCATTTGAATCTGAAGTGTAGGAGCATTCATGCTCCCACGAGATCCTCCCATCTGCATTTAGATTCACCCAATCCTGGTCTTGCATATTTATGTTGTAAATACAATCAAGATCATCGTCGCTATCATCATCGCGCACTCAATGTAGCGCGCTCCTTCTGCTGGGTCCAGTGGGACTACCACGCGTAGTGACTTTTACTCGAAGACCATTTTGTGCTTCTTCAAGTTGATAACTCCATTCATATCAGTGGCCCAGTCTATTCCTAATAGTGCGGGATAGGGATTATTGTCATCGATAATGTTTATTACTTCAAAATCCGCCTGCACACTCGTGCCTTTAATATCAACTGTTACCCCTTGCAACCTCCCCAGCAAAATCTTCTATTGGTTCACCATTCATAATTGAATAGGTGACCATTTTAATGCAAGCCTACCCATGTGTTCCCATGTTTTCTTCGGTAATACATTCACGTCCGAACCTAGATCTAGGATTACCTAATCCATTTCATACTCACCAATCTGTGCAGTGAACCTCATTTCCCTTCCAATGCGCAATGCATGCTTCCCCAACTTCCGAACTATGCGCGGTTCTCCTGACCCCATGCACCTAGTGATCAGTTCCTATAGTCCTTTCACTATCTTTTTGTTGCACAACAGTTTCATGCATTTTTCCAAAAAGGTAGTGATCACTGAAGGATCCATTCCTGGCTTTGGTTGATCCTTACTGCCTGAAGTGGAGGCCTCTGCGAAGATCTTCTTAGCTTCCATGAATGTGTCTCCTTTTTGCGTTCTAAGTCAAACTCGGGTTCCTTCGTAGGAGCCTTGCGAACCCACGTACTGTCCTTTGGCTGCTTCCCTGTATCCTCTCCTATGTTCATACCACTTCTGAGCATCATGTTTACATTTGAGTCCTCTTCATGTGGCTCAGAACTCATCATTTGTATATTCTGAGTCGGGGGAGGCTAGAATACCCCTTTTTCACGCATCCTTGTGATCAACGTAGGACAGTCTATTATTTCATGATCAAATTGAGCACAATACGTATAGGATATCCTCGTCAGGTTGGTATAGTCGTGGGCATAGTGCCCTAGTCCTTCGTAATTGTAACAAATTAATTGTCTACATCCCCTTCCTGGTCCCATTCTACCTTGTCCTTGACCTTGCCCCTAAAATCCAGCATGCACCATCCCTGCATCTAGGTCAAGGGATCACATTTTGATTTCCATCCTATAGGCAGGGGTCTAATCCATCATTAGCTCGTAACTGCAGCAAGTGTACTCATCGTGGCCTACCGACCTACAGAAATCACAAAACAATTGCTAGGGTGTCTATGTATATTTCTGCAATAGATGACAATTATCCATCATGTGTTTCCCTCCTCTCTGACAGATCATCCAACATAAAATGGGTGCCACGCTCGGCCCTACCTATGCCTCCATCCTTAATGGAATTGGCCCTCCTCCTTCCAAGTACTTCACAAACACTGGACAATGATCCTTGTCATGGCCCTGGCCTTTGCATTTTATGCACCATACTTCCTCACACACCTCTAGCCATGGTGCCCTATCTTGCTTCAAAAATTGCATTTCCAAACACAGATTCTATAGCTACGCGTGGACTTGTTGAACTCCCAACCTAGGGTCTTGTGTTGGGCTCTCAAGTAATCTCATTGCCACTTCCAACACTTTGGCCTAGGTGGAAAGTTTCTGCTATGACAGCACCGTCCTCAAGTGCAGCGTCAGAGATGCTACAAACCATGCATGATGTTGTCCATCTGTCAACATCATATTGGCTCCGCAGATTGTACTCTTCAACCATTGATCCAGATCCCTGGGAATCTTGCTCGGGAGGATCGCGATTTCTTTAAACCCTGATGATTGATTTCGTTTCTAACTTTGGCCTGCTAAATTCCGTGTTCAACGGGTTCTGGATCTCTGCTATCCCTATGTTTGGGTGGTTGTTAGAGTGCTTGATATGCCATGATAGTGCGCAATCCTATAGCGCACTCACCAATGTAGCCTTCTTAATATTGTCATCCTTGACACCTTGTGCTTCCCATACTACTCTTACCACGAACCAAAATTGGTTTGAGTCTTCATTCTCTACCCCTCTGAATACTGGTAGTTTGATCGCACTCACCATACTGCACTGTGGAGGTGGTAGACGTGGAGTGGGTGGAGATGGAGGTGAGGGAGGTGAAGTGGGTGGCAACATGGGTGGAGGTGGTAACCACAGGATGCATTGCCTTATCAAACTAACAGTGCTTCTGGAAGAGACCTTAGCAAACTCCTCCTCACTTTCTTGCGAGGGTGAAATTAAGGGATTGTTTTCCAATTCTCGGCTACTTTTGTAGACTTTTCCGCTCCATGTAGTCCCAAACATTAATGTATTTGCATGACCCTTTTTCTACACAATAGCATCTTAATCTAGGTATTCAAAGATTTAATATACTCACCTCGCGGTTGCTTGAGGAAGTGTCGCTCTGCCTCATTGTAGCTCATAGTCATGTCTACCGCAAACTTAGTGATAAATCCCCCTATTATCCAGTCGAGCCAATGGTCCACAACTCACACAATCTTATCTTCTAATGCTTCTAGTCTGCGTACTAATTCTGGAGTCCACACTATCGATTGGTCAAGCCTACACCTTCCCTAGTTGTCGGCTAATCTTGCGATCCACTCATACAGCTTAAACAGAAAGGGTACAAAGAAAATCTTGTGGATTTCCATATACACATAGCGATCCAACCACTTTTCCTTGGACACTTGCGGAGTTTTGTTTTCCTATGTTGTAAACTCGTGAATCTTCTTATCCAACCACTCTTCAATTTCCTTATTTTTTGAGTTCTAGTGCATGACATTAGACATCCATTATGCAGATCCCAGTCCTGGCAACGGAACCATTTGTTGGCTTAGTGGGGCCTGACACAAGTTCAAAAGTGATTTAGCCAAGAAAATCCCAGTACTACTGGCCCTTTCAGCAATAGTTCGTAGAGCGCAGACTGAGTTCTCACCCGAAGTAGTATGGGAGGGTGCTAGAACTAGGTTTTTGCAACTTGGGGATGTCTAATATGAGGTGATTTGTATGTGGCCCAACCTTTGCACTTATTGCACTATGCACACCTGCGGGCACCCCGCGCCCTGTGATACTATCTTCACGCAGTTATAACCGTAGCACGACCCGTGTTATTTATCCAAGTCTTCCTTAATTAGGTTCTATTAGCTTATTACTTAGATTCTTTTCATGTATAAGGATCCATAAAAGTATAATCAATTTGTGTGCAATAAATAACCAGAGTAAAATTAATTCACAACACCAAAGTATAGATTCAAGAATAGATGCACAGAGTAAAATTCTCTTTATTATCTTTCAATCCCATTATAGACCCGACTCTGCCCTACACACTTAGTTGCAAGGGTCCACGCACTCAGCTATGGACTCTATTAGGCCTCTGTGCACTCAGCTACAGAGCCTCTACCTACTACTATGACCCAATACACTTCAGCTCCAACCTTAACCTCGAGCCATGCCTTCACTATTCTATCTATGCTTCCTTAGCTATTTCTTTATCTTTACACTTAGAGCCTCACTCTATTTATACAATCTCATGGTCCCTGGACCATGGGTTGGCCGACACAACTTTACATTAAATTACAATATTTTAGGGTGGACAGCCCTATGACTCATCCTAGACTTTGTGGTCTAGGCCCACAATTCATGAAGTATTACAATCTTATTGACCAAAACTTGGGCTTTGAGCCCCAAAACATGCTACAGGGGATTCCCATGCCCAACACTTTGGTACAGGGGTAGGGTATTGGCAGTTTGCAGGTAGGAGTTTTGGTATTTTAGGAGAGGGAAAACTCTCAATTTATGGAAATTCAATTAAATTCAATCAATTATTTCATGAATTTAGTGTACATTTTTAAATGAGATGGCGTTTCTAGTTTCCTGCTTAAATACTTGGAATTTATAGTCAAGGCTGCAAACTAGTTTTAAATGGGGGTTTGCATAGGCTTCTATGGTTTTCAGGTGTGCTGTGGTGGCATTTCGGAAGGTATCCAGTGGTTGGTAACTGGTCGCAAGAGCTTTGATGGCACAAGTGTGCTTTGGAGGCTTCGCAATGCAAACAAACGAAAAAGGGCAAAAATCGGGTGTGAGGGCTTTTAAACGGGGGCGGTTAGAATTGGCAGGGAAATTCAATGAATAGTGGAAGTTTTACTTTATTGCAGGGAGGCGGTATTGGAGTGTATAACACCACTTATGAGGTTTGGGCGTATTTTTCCGAGAGCATACAACTTAGCGCGGTGCCTCCACGTAACCCCAGAGGGGCCAGGGCAATACCACCCATGTCGCATGCTTTTGGCCAGGTAAAGGTCGAGCAGTGAGCGGGTACAATATGGGTGAGGGCCATAGGATCTGGGGGTAAATGATCCAACGGTCATCACATGGCGGAGATGCACGGTAGGAGATGGGGGCGAGATTTAGTGGGGCCCAAGGTTAGTTATGCTTAAGTTTAATTAATCACTCTATAAATACGGGGTTAATAAAGTAATGCGGGTTTATGGAACATAGTGAGTAAAAATGAATTTTCAGGATTAATAAAGTAAAGCAAGAGGGGAATATTAGTTAGAATAAGGGGTTTAGTGGGTTTTCGGGGTTTTTAGGGTAATTAATCAAATGGAAAGTGATTTTTCCAAGGGGAAAAGGGTTTAACACTAGGGGAAAGGGATTTTTTGGAAGTGGGGTGAAATTAGAAGGTAAAGTGGCTAGGGAATGTGTGAAACCAAGGGGTAGGAGTCAAAATGAAGGGAAATGGTGTCTTCACAAGCCATGAAGGGGTAAAAGGGAAATTAATAAATATATAGTGGGGGGTGAAATGCAATGAGGGGAAATTAGGAAAATCAGCTTGTGAGCATCCTTTTTCTTTCACAATTGGTCCTGCACACTGAAAAACATGATTAAACATGATAGATGTGCTTATGCCTCAAATAGCTTGTATTTCTGCAACCTTTCTTCTACTTACCCTTTTACTTACCCTAACATTTTTTCTTCACTTTGTTGGGTGCACTTAAGCTAGCAAACCCTTTCCTTTCCTTTTTATTTTATGAAACAAACTATCTACTTCTAACCTTATATCTTCCAAGGACTCAGATTAAGCTATTTGGTCATATTTTTATTCTCTAACTATAAACATGAAATTCAAAGAATGAATTAATCAAGATTAAACAATTTGACTATCATGGGTTGTGGCATAGATGGCAAGGTGCACACAACCATTATTTAAGACAGTAAAGTAAAGAGTAGTGGCACTTGGACTTGCACAGTTTCATGATCTGTTTATTATTTGGGGTTCATTTGTTTCCATTTTTTGATCTTTTTTTGTTTTTCTTGTCCTTTGATATTTGTTTTAGGACATACCCTCTTTACATTTTTTAATTTTAATATGAAAAGCATTTGCAGAAAGGAAAGGTATGTACAATATTACAAGACTTAACCTCAGCTAATTCAAAATTATGAATCCTATCACTATAGGACTTTAACAAGGTATATGGTACATTTGCTTCAGGTCCTCTGCTTTGAATGACCCCATGAGTTCCATTCACGAATTCCTGAATTTCTTATCTTCAATTGTGAGGTTTTCCACCACCCACCTGATCATATCTGTGTATGGCAGGATTTTATTTCTCACTCCTATCCTATGAAGGAAAGAGCAGGCAACATCCTTGAATTGGATTCATGAAGGTTTTGTTGAATTAGTTGTTTATTTTGCGACAGTAACCTTAGGATGCTCATCCTTGAGCCTGTTGTATATGACCTCCCAAGATGTTTCTCCCTCGTCAGCGCTGCAGACCATATCAGAGAATATAGGAGCCATTTCTGTAAACTCTAACTTTGTGATGCTCTGTTTCTTTTGTTTCTACATCACCTTCCTCAATGACGTCTTTTGTAGCTTTCCTTAAATGGAAAAGGTATCAGCACAGACGGTATCAGGCAATTAAGACTGAAAGCTTTTCTGAAATGACTTTGGATCATGCGAAAGTTTTAGATGAGATATCCAATGTTAATTGCCCATAACTTGAAAAATAATTACCTCTCCTTGGGCTGCTAAACATTTATTATCCTGTCAAACCGTTCATTATTACATTCAAATGCATTTATTTCACATGCTTACTGCTCTATTCACACATTGCAATCTTTAAAATGATGTAATGTAGTGTTGCCTGCTTATAAGGTGAAATGTGATTGCGATATTGCAATATCACATTTCGCAAATCATTAATGAAGTTCATAGTGGCAAGGCTTAATTACATGTGATTTCTATGAAATACGATTACGATTTTGCTAATTGTTTAATCAAGATATCGCAGAGGGAGGTTTGATCGCACATCGCAATTTTTTAAAGGTGCTTCATCTTCACCACATGGAAAAAACGTGATTTGCGGTTTGCGATGACGATCCTATCTCTGGGTTGTTTTAAGAGTTTTATAAGGCAATTTCTTAGAGTTAGATTTTATTATTCTAGGACCAAAAATTTAAAAGGGGTCCCCATTTATATGTCTAATGTCAGCTATTGTTATATATAAATGGGGGGGTTGTTTCACAATACAACACATCCATAAAATTATTAGCACTAAAATAGCATGCAGATAATAAGAAAATCAACACATGAAGACACAAATTTTACCATGGTTCATCCCAATGTGAGACTACGTCCACAATAATTATTGCCTATAATAGAGAATTTGGTACAACAAACATTTCCTCACCCACACACACAGCTGTAGGTTTTCTATGCACTAAGTTGCAGACCCAAGCCTCTGTGCACTCAACTGTGGAGCCTTGCCCCTTTCTCCGAAGTACATATCACAAAAATACAAGTATAAACATAGATTTTTGACCCAATTCATGCCTTCCTTCTTTATTATTCATCCCAATATATACTATTACATTTAGGAATTACATTGCTACATTACCATGGACCCAATACCATGGTTTCCAAAATACAAGGGATTATGGTCCAAAACCATTCAAATTTTACAATATTATATGCTTTTACAAAAAGGTGATGAAGCCCCTATACTACACGTAAGTTTCTTGTGAAGTCCTCATTCTGCTTCGTTGCTCTATTACACGGTCCACTTCGCATCCTGAGAAATACTTTCTATTGCGTGCTCTACCCACAAAATTCAGATTCCTTACCCAAAATCTGGCCAAGTTGGGTTGCACCCAACAAGCCCCCAGTACTCACATGTGACTCATCCCAAGTCACATAGATGCTTTTCCTCTGATCTTGTCTGCAATGTTGTTTTATGTCTTGTTGAATTGGTGTAGAATCTATGTCAATTTCTTTTCCCCGCTGTACACTTATTCTAATAATGCTTATGTGACATGTTCTACAGCTTTATTTTCCAATTTTGTCCCCCTTTGTCGAAGCTACTGAAGCTTCTCACCCACTACCTGTAATAGTTGGAGGGCCTAATCCTATCAAGGTTGAGTCCTTTCTATAAAACTTTTTTCATCCTTCTTCAACGCTTCGATTTTCTTTGTAGCTCCTTTGACTCATTAATTTTTGAGAGCCTCTATGAGATTGGCAAAGTCTTCGCAGTTACCCAACTCTCCTCGAATTGATGCTTCTTTTTCTGCATTTCCTCCTACAGTTTTTGAACATTTGGATCTTCCTACAATGAAGTCCAAATTTGTATGCTCTCATCAAGCAATTTTCCACAATCTACCAATGTTGTGGAGATGCTAACCATCCCAGTCTTTAAGTAAATCTCCCTCTTGTCTCTTACCTTTCTACGGCGTAGTTGGTTGAAACTTCATTTGCAACTCACTAATATGCATCTCATACTTGAATTTCACTACGAAAATTTTATCATTCTTCTCCTTGACTACAAGGTCAGGCTTTGCAACCTTGTCTCCTGCTGGCTCTTATCCATGGACATCAACATTTGAAATTCCCTTACATGTTGTTTCCACTACGTCCTCGAGATTTTGATACTCTTTTGTTATCTTCTCTTTTTCTTATATTGTCCGCTCAAGCTTTAGCAACAATGTAACCCGCTCCTTTTCCACTTGTATATTAAGTTGTGATGTTTGTTGTTCCCTTAGCTTTAGTTATTCTATAATCTCCTCGTACAACTTGTGTAGTCTTGTCAGCGCCACTACTACAATGTTCATGTTGATATGCATCCACTCCTTGCCCTGTTGTTGGACTTCTACTGATTCAAATTGTAGAGCCCTTGTAGTATTTGTGTCAACCTCGCTTGAAGGGTAGGCTCTATTGGCCTTCCTTCTATAACCCTTTCCTCTATTTGTGCAGGATGTCTAACTGATAATGCCAAAATCTTTAACTCCACAATCCTCTCTTGCACACATGTTATAAGCTCACCATAGTGATCTTGCACCCTTTTCTAGGATTCCATTGTTATCTCTTGAACCTTGTCTCTGATTTGATCTAGGTCACCCTTAGTGAGAACCATTGGTGTGATTTCTTTTGTTTTATCCACCTTATGCTTCTTTCTAATCTTAATGGTAGCTTTGCCTTGGACCTTTCTTTTCTCCGTGACAATTTTCTCTATTTTTTCCTTTTCTGTCTCCTTAGTGGTATCCTCGCCTCGTTGAGGGTCCTCCTCATGGTGTTCTTCATCAAGGTGTTCTTATTTGTGGCATCCTTACTCCTCTTCCTCTTCCTCTGATTCCTTCTCCTTATCTTTTCCACTGGCTTTTCCATGTTATGAAGTGTCTAGCTCTTTTTCTTCTGTCATGTTGTATCCTGCTTCCTCCAATGGAGTCATCCATTATGTGGGCCATGTCTATACTAATCCTACCATATCATCTTCTTTGATGATATATGGCAATGTATGACAATTCTTCTTCATGTCTCTGCATGCTTGTATGTACAATTTATGAAAATCTTCCTTAAACATTTGCCACAGAGTTTTATTGTATGTGCAAACTCAATCAAAGGCATGGATGTTGGTTTACTAACATGTGTAGATCCATTTGATATAATATGAAAAATATTATATTCTCTTTCACTCATGATGATTGAGTGGTATGCCACAACGAAGCATACTTCGCGGCCTCGCATACATCTGAAGGCACCGAACGGAACTATGTGTCCTCTAGCTCTTTCCATGCTAACATAGCAATGATCAAGATTAACCAAGTGTAGTGGAAAGATGTACCTTTCTTCTGGACCTCACAATAGTCATTCAGGAATTCCTTGCATAAGTATCTAGCCCACTTATACTGGACTCCATTTATGCATTGCGCAGCTAAAGACACCACTGATGCAAGAACTTCATTTGTGTGGAACTTCTTCATAATCATTCCAACCAAAATGTGTGCCACAAGTAGAATTCTTGGTCACAAATCAAGTTTATGCCATAGCCCCTTTTTCCTTTGATCAACAAGTACTTCTTCTTCATATTGTTTGCCAAAGTGCGATCTTGATCCTTTCCCACAAACTCCTCTATAGGGTTACGCCCTTGGTATGGTAGCTTGTGATCCTCCATATCAACATTTGGTCTATGGGGATATTATTCCCCATCCACAGGTGTCCATCATGTATTAATACCAACAATTGTTGCACACGCACTATGTTTGTTGAACTTCTGCTGAAGTACAGCACATTCAACATATTGAGTAGTCCTGACTGTGTCAACCCATTCGCCCATCGTTCTATTTCCAATCTCGTCACTCCGCTCTCTAGGTAGTGAATCAATTTCAAGTATTGGTCTAGTATGCACAGAGGGTACTTCTTTCGGTCATTAAAATCATAATATACAAATTTGAGTTGTGTAATTTTCCCAAAAATCCCTATTGAGAAAAGCACAACTTACAACAATATTGGTGTAAATTTCCCATACTTCGTGTCTTTGGAATCCTTTACTGGTTTGGCACTTGGCTTCCTTGGTGAAATGTATGAGCGCAAAGGCGAGATGACCATTGTGCCACCTTCCTTCACTTGTATTTCCTCCACTTCTTCTTCACCAATATTGACCTACTCAAGTTACTTCTGAGGTTTCATAGGTTTGGCAGGCTTCTTGTCTTGGTTTTTCTTGGTTTTCTTCCTTGGTTAGATTCTTCCTTCATGATTTCTATTGTTTCTATGGTGACGGTGCTGCTACTGTGGGCGATGCTACTACATGTGTTTCAACTTTTCATGCAAGCATATCAATGGTTTTCATGACTCCAAACAATCCCTTCTTATGAAAATTCCACACAATCGCCTCCCAAGATCACTTAGACGACATACACAGTGAAGTCTCCGACAACTTCTTCGCACTATTAATCACTTGAGATCTTAATTCAGTAAAGTTCTTAATCTAAGTGGGAGTCATCTATTTATAAAAATTCTGGCCCTCAAACCACATCATTAGATTTTATTTTGTCCCAATTATGTTTAGATTTCGTCATTAAATGCATATAGATCCTTAAATTGTTCCAATCTGTTGTCAATGCAACTTTACGTGTGCCTTTTCCCTCTTAACGGTCATATTTCTACTTTCCAGTGAACTCTGACATGTCCCCTATTGTAGCGTACCTATGAACTTCAACATATTCCCGACTGTAATGATGTATTTTCTTTGCCAAACCTCTCTCTGCAACATAGTTTGTAGTTCAGTGCCCACTTTCAATTTTATGTGACACTAAGACTTTCCTTCTTTCTTCTTTAGGGAAAAGTTGTAGGGGCAGTGTTGTTCCTGTACAAATTCAACCTACTTCCATTTACTTTTCCCTGAATTAATTCTCCATTTAAATTCATTAACCGGTCTATGACTCCATCAGTAATATACTTAATAACATATGGGCCTAACCAGTGTGCTTTGAATTTCCCTAGAAATTTCACAAACTTACTGTCATAGAAGAGAACAAGGTCTCCTATCTGAAACTTTTTTTGCTTAATATTTCTGTCATACCAAGCCTCTTCTCTCGCTTTTTTGTACTTGTTGATGAAATCCTGCTATAAATAGGTCTTCTTCCAGAGCAAGTAATTGTGACATCCTTTCTTCCATTATGTCAGGGTCTACCATATTTGTAAAAGTTGCAATTCTTAGGCTAGGGACAATGTATTCCATGGACATCACAGCTTCTTGCCCATAAACTAACCTAAAGGGTGTCTGGCCTGTCAAGTTTCTGTATGTAGTCCTATAAGCCCATAATACTATTGGAATCTTAAGATCCCAATCATCCTTATTTACATTACATACCTTGGTCAGTGCATTCTCCAAAATTTTATTGAATGCTTCCACAATTCCATTTTCCTAAGGATGAAGGAGTGCTCTTTTGGTGGTAAACCTGAAATTCCTCAGTTAATTCTTCAATGGTCTTATTCAAGAAATGTGACTCTTGGTCACTTATCAATATCTTTGGACACCCAAATCTAGACAATATGTATTCAAAGATGGACTTCATAGTAGTTTTTGTCCTGCAATCCTTCACTAATTGTGATTTAGCCCACCTTGTCAAATAATCAATTGTAGTGATTATATACCTCACACCAATCCTTTTTCCTAGTGGATTGATAGGTCCAACAAAATCAATAACCCATTTATCAAAATCCTGCAATTTTACTTGTGGCACTAGTGGCATTTCATCTCTTCCTGAGGGTTTTCCTATTCTTGGGAAGACATCACAAGCTCGACAGTACTCCTTCACATCTTTCTATAGTGTAGCCCACCATAATCTTGCTCTTAATAATTTTTGCACAATAGCTTTCCCTGCATAATGTCCACCAATTGTGCCACTATGATCTTCTTTAAAATTATATGTCTTTCGTGCTCAGGATCATACCTACACAATATTTCATCTGGTCCCATATTATACAAATTTCCTGCTATTCATGAAAAATTTGTTGCCTTAATCACCAAGTATTTCTTCTGCTGCATAGTGCATTCTGAAGGGGCCATCCATGTGGTTAAGAACTGAATAATATCAACAAAGTGATCATCTGCTATTCTGATCATAAACAGTTGCACATCAAGAAGATTATCCTCTAAATGTGTTGGTTCTTCTCTTTTTTCCAACCTTGACAAATGATTAGGCCTAACATTTGTCTTCGTGGATTAACAACAACTTCAAATTCATACTCCTGAAATAATAATATCCATTTGCAAATTTTTCCTCCTAAAATAGGCTTATTGACCAAATACTTTAGTGTAGAATGATTTGTAAACATCTTGAAATGTGATCCCAACAAATAATGTCTAAAATTCTCTAAAGAATATACCATTTCGAGTCCTTCCCTTTTTGTATTGTATAGTTACTTTATCCTTTAGACAGTTTCCTACTTGCAAAAGCCATAAGGTGATCAATTTCTCCTGCACCAAGTTGTGTCAATATCACTCCTAAAGTTATGCATGAAGCAACTGCATGAACATGAAACTCCTTATTCCAGTCCAGGAAAACTAAGATAGGCGCAATTATGGCATTCTTCATTCCATTGAAAAGTCACATCTTTCTTCAATAGTTTCTCCAGAGGCATAGTGGTCTATGCATATCCTTTGATAAATTTTATGTAATATCCTGTATGTCCCAATGTGGTGCGCAGTTGTCTCATTATCTTTGGTGGAGGTAAATTCACAATAATAGAAATTTTCGTACGATCCACCATCAATCCTTGCTTGCAAAAAAAAATATTTCCCAACAATATACCAAAAGGTACACAAAATATGCACTTCTTGATATTCATAGAAATTTGATATTGTCGGCATGTGTCGAGCATCAGTCTAAAGCTCGAAACATGTTTCTTAAATATCCAAAATATTGTCTAATCATCGAAGTATACTTCGAAAAATTAGTGAATATATTCTTTGAAATTTGCAAGCACCACTCTAGAAAATATGGCAGGGGCATTCTTCAGTCCAAAAGGCATCATTGTATGCTAATATGAACCCCATTCTATAGCGGAGGTGATCTTATGTTGATCCTCTGGTGCAATTCTAATCTGATGGTATCCTAAAAATCCATTTGTAAATGAATAGGCTTCCTAACCTCCTATATTGTCAAATACTTCATCAGTGAAAGGAGTAGGGAATGGGTCATGTAGACATGCATCATTTAAATTCCTTAAATCAACACAAATACTGATTTCTCCTTGTTTTTTCTTTTCTTGTACCACCATAGGACTTATCCACTCTAATTCTTCCACAGGTTCAATGATTCCAACTGCTATCATTTTGTCAACTTCTATCTTCATTTTTTCTTTGTACTTTGGATTCAGTTTAAAAGGCCTTTGCTTAACTGGCTTCTCATTAGGCTTTAGAGGAGTCTTCATAACTCCTAAATATCATACTATGCCCTTCATATCTAAAAAATTAGTGGGAAATAATTCATCGTGTTCATGCAGAAGATTTGTCACTTTGCTGGCTCTTTCTTTATCCCAATAATCTCCTATTGTTACAAAATTCAGCTCCTGTTCTAATACATATTCACCTTCTTTGTCTTCAATGGTTTTCTTGTATCATGAATTTCTAAATTAGGTCCATTCACTTCGCGGTAGCCTTCAGATTCTGCTATGTCAATATTGAGAGGGTCTTCATCTTCTTTTACAGTGATGTTGTAGCATTCCAGTACATTTTGTAGTTGCACAGCCCAATCAGGTTGCCAAGTGAGTGGAATTTCATTCTAAAAAATCTTCTTTTTAACTATTTGAAGGGTTGAATCTATATATGGAAAATCATCTTCAAAGATAAATGTCAATATCAACCCATCAATCATCTCTACACGGTTTGTAGTACCATGTTGAATTTCTATTTCTAGGTGCCAGTTTTGAGGAATTGTCTCCAATGTATGGATGAACCCATACACCCATTCTTTTCGTGGAATCTTCTTCCATGTTGTCATGCAATGCCAGATGTGCTCTCTAAGATTAGTTTGATCATCATATTTATCTACCAACTTTGTTTCTACCTAACCAAACCTTATCCATATCAACCTTTTACATTCTTGCCAAGTTCCTATGTTCTTCTTATATGTACCCCACCATCTAGTAGGAGTAGCTCTTAGGGTTATATCCAAAGCCAACAATATTTGACACTCTAGTACTTGTTCTTCGTATTCTTCAAGAAAAGTATTTATGTCACCCAAACCATCATAAGAAGGTAAGTCACATACCCCTGTTGTCATACAGTGAACTTCTTTAGTAACTCTCACATATCACCTTGTAGATACTTCATGTAAATTTTTCCAATTTTCCAATTCTTCTTATGAATCTAAAGCACACGAATTTTCATTGATCCAGGTGGATATTGGTGGCCACCTGCCAAGTCCATCTAGACCACCATCATTGTTTCTCTCAGCATTTTCAGTTTCCTTAATTGTAGCACAACTTACTATTTTTAGCAGTTTTTCGGGTCTT